>VMDR010004220.1:0-62514 GCA_007922815.1 Macrotus californicus
CCCCCCCCCCCCCCCCCCCCCCCCCCCCGCCTAGCACACAGAAGGTGCTCAAAGTGGTTGTTGTTGTTATTCTTCTTCTTCCATGTGTTCTTTCTTACCTCTGAATCCTTGGAGTGCTGCTGTCTGGGCTACTCATCTGGCACTTAATTGTTCACTAATTGATATCATTTGTTAACTACTTAAAATCACATTGTTTAACTTTGTGTTTGTGTGTATTTAAGTTCTCAAATAGATTTTAAGCTCCTTCAGGCCTGAACCAGAGTAGCAGAGGGTTAAGTAAAAAATAGGCATGAATAAACTTACTAAAATGAGTAATAAAACATCCCGTTTCTGTATACTCCTGTTACTACCATGATTTCTGTTAATCCTCACAACAATCCTGTAAGGCATATTACTCCCATTTTACAGATAAGAAAACGGAGGTTTAGAGAGAGGAAGTCATTTACCCAAGTTCTAAAGGTCAGGGCTCTTTCCTGCTTCACAAATAGCCTTTAGCTCTCAGAAATTCTGGCAGTGCCTCCCTCTCCTATTTAATACCCAAATGCACCTTCTCTGCTAGCCCAGTTCAGCATCCCTGCCAGCTCTAACATTCCTTCCATGTGCCCATGGGGAGAGATGCTAGAGATATATCATTAGATGACAAGATCTGGTTATAAAAGAGCAGGGACATGCACATACAATTAATACATGTCATCTAGAAAGCAGGATGCAAGGGTTCTATGTGACCAACCACTGGTCATTATAGTGGATGGTGTTGTGGGTAATTTTAATTTCCTTCTTGTTCACCTGTAGTTTTTTTTTAAAAAGATGTTTATTTATTTATTTTTAGAGAGAGGGAAGGGAGGGAAAAAGAGGGAGAGAAATATTGATGTGTGAGAGATACTTCTATCAGTTGCCTCTTGCACGCCCCCAGCTGGGGGCCTGGCCGGCAACCCAGGCATGTGCTCTGACTGGGAACTGATCCAGCGACCTTTTGGTTTGCAGGCCAGCACACAATCTACTGAGCCACACTAGCTAGGGCTCACCTGTAGTTTTTACTGCAAACATTTATTACCTTTATAAACAGAGAAAACACACAAGTTTTATTTGTTTGCTTGTTTAACAGACAACAATGCAGTGCTTCCAGATCTCTCCCTTGTCCATCCCAGTCAGTCTCTTTTACTGAAAATGCTGCCAATGGAGGCAACTCAACCTCTTTCCTCTCCTTCTTCACCTCTGGGCTCTGAGCCAGGTGGGCAGAATCCCATCCTTGGCACTTATTAGTCACAGGTTTGAAGTGCAGGGGAGGGGTAGGGAGGGAGACGTGATTAGTGTGGGGTGGGAATTTGGGGATTCTTTTATCCCCTGCATCTCAAAGGCTGACAGGTTCTTGAGGGGTGGAAATGACTGGTAATTAGTGAACCTTCCCTAAAGCACACACTAAAGACACACTTCACAGTCTCTGTGACCTCTTCAGCCCGGTGAGGCTTTGTTATGTAGATGTTCTTAATTGGGTGAGTCACTTACTGCAAACAGCTTTGGGAGAGAGCACTGTGTTTCAGGGGAGGCTTCCTACCAGGGGTTCTAACTCAGGGATTGGGCTGGCAGCAATGGCCTCTAAGTAACTCCACCCCCTTCCATATAAGTGAGAAGTGGTCTTCACCACTGCGAATCAGCACAGTGGGGTTTTGGGGGGAGTGTTAAACTATGGCCATTGTCCTCTTCCTCCCTCTCCCCCTCTCTCCTTCACAGTTTATAGATCACTGATTCTGGATGAGGATGGGGATATTTTGAAATATAAACTGGGTTCTCTACATTCTAGGATCTAACCAACTAGTTGGAAAGTTAGGGGCAATGTAAGTGTACATAACAACACCAAATAGTGGGCATTAGTGCCAGGCACACAGGAGGGGCTTCACCGTGATGTTTCAGACCCTGGGCAGTCACTGCGGGCTGGAGCACTGGAGAAAGCGTGTCAACAAAGGTGAACAGCACTTGGAAAGGGTTATGGGGACAGGGATTCCCAAGAGGAGGAGACTTTATGAACAAAGGTATCTCTAGTCAGGTCACCATGACACCCAAAGTCACAGCCTCCCGCACCCTGAGCGTGGCTCAGCCATCAGATGCACAGGGTGCAGTGTGAGAATGAGTCACTAGGTCTTCAAATGACACGATTTATATTATCACATGCTGTTGTTGTCCTAGAGTGTCCCTGCTGCTTGCTCTAGAGGTGGGCATAATGCCGGTAGACCTTTTAATTGCATCGTCACCCCCTCCTTATTTTGGTGAATGGGGAACCATCTAGGCTCTTCCATTCTCAGCGCCCAAACAGACACCGAGTCCTGGCAATTGTGCTGCAATCTCTTTGCAATCTCTCCCTTCAGGCCTTCATCATCCTTCGTGGGGATCCAGTGCACTTTTAGGGCCTGTGAGGACACTTTCCTGACCCTACTCATCTCTCTCTCTAATGCATCCTGCCCACAACTGTCAGACCAATTGCTCTAAAATACAAATGTTTAATAACCACTTACTTCCACTGTACTCGAGGTGAGGCCTACATATCTCTTTATGATCTGGTCGCTGCCTATCTTTTCTGTGCCGTTTCCATCTTCAAAGTCACCAATGACTTCTATGTTGGTAAATCCAAAGGTGAATTCTCTGAACTCAATTTACTTGACCTTAAGTAGCACTGGACAAGTTGATCACTCTTCCTTTCATTCCTTAACATTTTATTTATAAAAAATGTTTGTACTTATAAAACAATAAAGGACAAGATAGTAAATGCCAAATTCCTTCAACTAGACTTATCAGGTAACATGTTACCATATTGTTATTTCCTCTCTCTCATGCGTGCACACACACACACACACACACACACACACACACACTTTTCCTGAACCATTTGAAAGCTGTACGCATCTTGGTGTTTATCCCTAAGTTCTTTAGTTTGCATCTCCTAAGGAAAAGAACATTCTCTTACAAAACCCCAATACAATTTGCACACCTAAGAGAAGTAATGTTAATTCAATATCATCAAATGGTTCAAATGTAAACACTTCCAGCTGTCCCCAAAGTGTCTTTTTAGTCACCCCCCGTCCCCCAGTTTCAGTTTTCAGCAAAGGCTCATGCATTGCACTTGGTTTTTGTATCTCATTAGTTCATTTCTATCTAGAGCAGTCCTCCCTGCCTGCCCCATCCTTTTCACGATGTTGGCATTTTGAGCAGTCTAGCCCAGCTGTCTTGAAGAATGTTCCACTTTTTGGATTTGTCTGTTTCCTCATGAGTGGATTCTGGTTAAACATTCGGCAAGAGAACCATGTAGATGACATGCACTTCCCATCGCGTCACATCAGAGGTCCACATTGTCAGGTTGTCTCGCCCTTGGAGATGCTAAGTTTGAGCTCTTGTGTAGGATTGTGACCACCAGCTCTCTCCACTGTAAAGACTGTTTTCCCCTTTGTAATTTACACGTAATCTGTGGGATGATACTCTGAGACCATGTGAATCTCTTGTTCACCCAATACTTTCAAAATCCCCTTGATGATCCTTGGCTAACTGGGCCATTATGTTGGAACCCCATCTTTTTTTTTTTTTTTAAGATTTTATTTATTTATTTTTAGAGAGAGGGGAAGGGAGGGAGAAAGAGAGGGAAAGAAACATCAATGTGTGGTTGCCTCATGCATCCCCTACTGGGGACCTGGCCTGCAACCCAGGCATGTGCCCTGATTGGGAATCGAACCAATGACCCTTTGGTTCTCAGGCCAGCGCTCAGTCCACTGAGCCACACCAGCCAGGGCAGAACCCCATCTTTTTGATCACTTTCTTTTCTTGGCTTCCAGGACCTGACATGATTTTGATTTTTACCTCTCCAGCTGCTCATTCTCAGTTTCTCTGTGATTCCTTCCCTTCTCCTTTACCTGTCTGTGTTAGTGCTCTAGGCCCTAATCCTCAGATCTTTTTAAATCCCGTCTTGTGGCTTTAAAAACCACCTAAAAGTTAAGGGCTCCAAACTTTCTAACTCTAGCCCAGATTTGTTTCCCTAACTCTCATGTATCTAACTTCCTCCTTGACATTTCCACATCTATGTCTCAAAGTCATCTCAGACTTCTCAGATCCGAAAGTGATTCCCTGATCCCCCCCACCCTCTTTCTCATCCATTTCAGTATGATAACTCCATCCTTCCACTTGCTCAGGCCAAAATCTTGGAGTTACCCTTCACTGCTGTGTTTCTCATACTCTCCATGTCAAATCCTTCAGAAAATTCTGCTCTTGCCATCTTCAAGATAGCATTGTTCACTGTCTCCAGGTTTCCTGTGATAGCCTTCTTTCTAGTCTCCTTTCTTCTGCCCTTCCCTTTCCATGGTCCATTTTCAACGCAGCAGCCAGAACACTCCTTACAAAACATGGGTCTTCCATTCAAGGCTCCTCATCTCCCTTGGAGCATAAGCCCAAGTCCTGACCTCAGTCAATCAGGCCCTAGATGGTCTGTCCCCCTCCCTGCCCCACACCCTACCCCATGATTTTATTTACCTTTACTTTCCCATTTGCTCACTCCACTCCAGGTACTCACTCTCACATCCCTGCTGTTTTCCAAACCTGCCAGGCACCCTCCTGCCTTAGGGCCTTTGAACTTGCTGCTCTAGCTGCCTGGAACATTTCCCCCCTAGATGTACACCCTAGAACTTATGTGTGCCCATGATTGCCTCCAGATGCTGCATCTCGAGGGCTTAGCTCACTTGTACTATGAAGCTAGGAGCAATCCAAAGCCTGGTGCAGCTATACCTGGGAGACTCATCTTTCTGACAGGGGTGACACTATGCCCCTGGAAGCAGTTGAGTTCAAATTCCACCCACAAAAGCATAAGCAAAGTGACAACATGAGACTAAGAGAACACTTACAGTGATTGCATTTGCTGTTCCCTCTGCCTAGAAACCCCTTCTTCCCAGTCTTTTCATGTCTGGCTCCATCTTATTATTCAGACTTCAGCTTAGACATTGCTCCCCTTAGAGAATCCTCCTCCAAACACTCTACACTAGCTATCTGAGGCCGTGCAGTTTGTGCATCACAGAAGCTTTGAGAGTGGGGCTGAAGTCCAGCCCATGCCCTGCTGACCAAGGATTTTACAGAAGAAAGGACCTGCTGGGCTCGCAGAGAGCTCAGACATTGTATCTAAATTAGCGCCCCCCCCATTGTCTGTATAGCATGTGCCAATACTATCTAACATTTCATCTCACATACTTGAAATTATATTATTTATCTAATTGCTACCTGTGTCCTTCCACAAGAATGTAAACCTCACGGGGGTAAGGATGGTATAGGTCTTATTCCTTATCATGCCTTCAGTGCCCGACACATAGTAGGTGCTCAATAAACATTTACTAACAACAGCATTCTCTCTCATATTTTGGAGATGTACACACTTACTTATATTTTTATTTTAGTTAATAAATAGCAACTTAAGTCAGTTAGTTTACACGTAAGGAAACTGAGGACATTAGGAATGAAAAGACTCATCCAACAGCACCCAGCTAATCAATAGCAAAGCTAGGTCTTGAACCCAGGACTCCTCTGTGAGGGTACGGGGCACTACACGGCTTGACCAGCCCTTCATCTGGCCTCAGTCTTTTGGTACTGGTGGTGCCAGATGCAGCTGACACTTGCTTTGCCCTGTCTCACAGCTGCACAGAGAGCTGAGGCTCCTTTCGGAGAAGTGGGAAGAGACTCTGAATTAATATTGGTAAATCATGCCAGAACCCTTGTGTGTGCATTATTATTATTGCCCCCCATATATTCGAAAATGATTCCTGTAAATAATTATAAAAATAAATCTCAGTGACAAATTTTTTATTTTATTTTATTTCCAGGAACACATTTATTCATCATAATCTCTTCAGGGGTAGGACAAATTGGAGCACTGGGTAGTGAACACAATTTGCAAATAGGCAATATAAGTAGAGAGAAAATTAATATGTATTCCTCAGCGCTCTAAAAGGAGAGGAAGGACATTAATAGCCATTTCCTTGCAGATATAACTTCGAAAATGTTATTTCTGATCCATCAGCGTGGGGCTCCATATGAGGAAAATGGTTAAAACGTGACAAGAAGTGATTAGATGTGAAATGGCATCTTTCTGGTGCTCTTCCCCAGCCTCTTCACCCTGTTCTTACTGGGACATATGAGGAGTCCTGTTTTATTTTTTTACAATTAGAATTCTGGCCTTAGGTCAACTGCTCATTTGCTGGGTGATGCCCTCGGTCTCCCTTTGCACAACCAGTAGTTGGTATAGCTGATTTCTAAAGCATTGAATTTGGATGATCACAATTCCAAATTACTTGGGGGTGCTTGAGAAAAACATAGATACAAGGGTACCAACTGTTGACTGGAATCTCATTTCCGTATATTTTAATTGAGGTTGGGGAAGGTGCCTTAGCCTCTAAGTGGCAGAGCATCTCCATGTCAAGTTGGCATTTCGGGAGGGTACTTGGGGCTTAGACATTGCTCCTCCGCACCCCCACCGGACAATATACAGTTGAGTAGGTTCTTCTGGTCAATGTTCCCTTTCCATATCAAAAGTTTAATATGAGCCCCTCTCCCCAAGTCAGAGATGACTTCCCTCCCGAGCTCAGCTAAGGACTGGAGTATTGGGCAAGTTCCAGGCAAAGTGGGAAATCAGATTTGTTTTTCATTGCTGTTTTGGGGATCTGTGAAAATAATGCTAAAAGATTGCCAGATAGCAGTTTCAATTGTAAATTCTTTTTATTTTCCCCTGCCATTCCAGTCTCCTCCCTTCTTGTTTTTAATTATAAAAGTAGTACTATGCATGTCACAAATATCACAGAAGTGGAGTGAAAAGCAAAAGCCCCTTTTCTGCTCACTTTCCCAAACCCACTCCCTTCCCCATTCCATGCTAATGTTTGCATTTTAACAGGCAACAGTATAATCTGTAAAGATCATAAAAGAAGGGAAATCAGAGGCATTGAGAATTCATAATAGTAATAATTATTACAATAGTAAATAATAATAATCATCATCTAACATGTGTGCAATGACTACTCATGCCCTACATTATGATTGCATTTAATATTTATTTTTTAAAATTTAATTTGTTCTGGTTGGGAGCATAGATCGTCCTCAATCCCCTCACATATGTGCAAATACTGCAGAGAGAGCAGGAAACCTTTTCTCTTTCCTCCACACCCTCCTCCAGGCTGAAAGGAGACTGCCTCAGCAACAAAGAGCATTTTGTATGCAGACATCCAGACTCTATTTTTTTAATTGAAATTTGAATGTGGTGAGTCTGAACTAGGGTCTGGGGCATGATTAATTGCAGCAACCATCTTAATCTGCCCAGGGGCTGGGCCTGAAAGAAATGAGGCCAGGCTGAATAGACATTCGGCTAAGGATAGGTAGGAATGTTAATAAAACTTTGTTAACCGGCCCTGCCCTTTTCTCAAGGGGTGATGCATAGAGCTGGAAGATTTAGGAACCCAATTCCTGTTTCGTTGGTTCTGGCCAACCCCAGAATCAACTCCCTTGATTGGAAATAAACAGGATCTTCCTTTTTGTCCCTAGGAATGTGAGGGAGGAAGGACTCTAGGGAAAACGGCCTCTTCTGCCAAAGAATAATAATAATAACAAAGATGACAGTAGGAATAAAATATTGCCCTCTTCATCAAGAGAGATAAGGAAATGTCCAGTCATATGTGTTGAACACTCTAACTGTCCATATGCACGTGTTAAGAGTTCCAGAATTCATAGGCCCAGGATTTCCGGCTCAGATCTGATTTGAACTTTCTGTTTTGTGGTCCTCATAAGTGCACTGTACAAATTAGGCCACATGACTCAATTTTGGATTCAGAAAATAGGATCACAATTACAGTGCTTCTTGTCAACTTAGTACTATAAATGTCTGAGCACAGGTGTCTCCTGAGGAGTATGTCTCACTCATGGATACTCACAGTGCCTAGCACAGGGCCTTGTCCTTGGAAGCTGGGGCACAGGGGCTGTGAAGTAAAATGGGGGTGAGGTAGGGAGTGCCTGCAACTCACTTTCAGTTGGTCATGAAATGGGGTTAAGGGACTGAGGAAGAACCCAGATGACTACGAGAGCCTTTCCTTTACCCTCAGTGCTCCTGGCGCAGGGGCAGAAAGAGGTGTGTTCAGGGAGAAGCCCCAAGAAGAACTGTCTCCTCTGTTTGCTCTTGAAAACTCCTCGTATTGCAAAGGAATCGTTTATCTACCTACTGGGCCAGCCCTATCTCAGCATTCCTTTGCTTTCTTCTCTCCCAAGAGGAGGTCCATGAAGAAGTTTACCTTTTACTATTTCTTTTTTTAAAAAGGTTTTATTTATTTATTTTTAGACAGAGAGGAAGAGAAGGAGAAAGAGAGGGAAACATCAATGTGTGGTTGCATCTTGAGCGCCCCCTATTGGGGATCTGGCACGCAACCCAGGCATGTGCCCTGACTGGGAATCAAACCAGTAACCTTTTGGTTTGCAGGCTGGTGCTCAATCCACTGAGCCACCCCAGCCAGGGCAGGCTCTTTCTATCTAATTTTCCTTTTTGTTCAAAAAGGTGATGAAGTACAAGGATGTCCCTCACTCCTCTCTTCTAATTTTCCTTGGTCTAGAGATACAGATTCTTTCTTTCTCCATTTCCCCCTTTTCTTCCCCCATCCTCTTTCTTCTTTTCCTGTTCTTATGTTCTGAAGACTAACTTCCAGAAGCTGAGGGGAATAAGGAGAGGTTGATGCAGTCTCTTTGTAGAGGAGTCCTCCCCACTATATTCAGCAAATTTCTGCTCTGCTCAAGAACTTTCAATAGCTCCCTTTTGTCATCAACTTACATTTTAAACACTAAAGCCCACCTTAATCTGAGTGATCCTGAACTTTATTCATTTAGTTTTTGATTTCCACAGTTATCTCTCCCCTACAGCCAACTAACTGGCCTTTCTGGCGTATTTACATAGTGGAGACAAGATTGGGTCCAGAGTCATTCTGGACAAAACTAACAACTAAAAGCCAAGCAGAGGGTGGGAGAAGTAGAAGAGGCAGGAGAGGTAAGGGTTGATGGAATGATAAAATATCTTCAGGGACATACTTGAGATTTTAGACTGTGTTTTTAGTTGTTCAGGAACCTTGAAAGATTTTAGGTAGGGTCAAATCAGGCTTTTAGAATGATCACCCTGTGGCTACATAGAGGAGGGAACAGTAGCGTGGGGTCCAGAAAGGTAGAAAAGATCCCTGCCCACTTTGTGTTATTGATAGAGTCTGCAGAATAGTCTATGATCAGAAGACATAGCAGTGTATGGAGGCAGAGTCAGGGATGAGATGACCTTGAGCATCCTCTTCCTGGCAGGGGGTTCCAATTTCATCTTTGAATAGGTTTGTCTCTCCTGCTGGTCAAAGACCTTCTAGGAAGGTCAAGGTGAAAGGTGTCTGGGAGGGCAGAGTATCATGACCAACAGAGACTGGGCCCACTTCCTCCTTTTCAGGCAGGAAAAGCAGACAAAAACGGACAATGGACCAGAGAGGGTGTGTCCAGCAGAGAAGGAGGGAGGAAAAGCATGAGGAGCTCGTCATGGGGCAGTAGGCCTGGAAAGATTCCTTTTGATCCCCCTTATCTCTGAAGGGCAAGCTTTCTTTTTTGGCCTGTAGGACCTTTTGTTGCAGCATTTCCTGGAATCCCCCAATGTAAACACAGCCAGGTTTATGTTCTTACAGCTCCACTTTGCTGTGTCCTGCTCGGGGCGGGACAGGCCAGGCGAGTAAACCCTCAGAGGTCAACACCACTCACCAGAAAGCTGACAATAAGGGTTCACATTACAATGTGTTGGCACCAGGCCTGAGAGAAGGTGATGAGAGCCACAGAATGCTTAACCATGACCATGATTATCATCCTAGCTGTATAACCCAAAATTTCTAAGTGCTGTTTAGACACACAGGACAATGAAAAGCCCTGAGAACAACCCCTGGTCAGAAGTGGGGGGCTATGATTACAAAAAGGTCTGCAGTGCATGTGAGGCCTGGAGCCTGACAAGTCAGGACTTAATTTTACTTTCTCTATTTGGATGGAGCCTTATACCCACCCACTGGTATGAAGAGAGCTCTTGGCTGAAATAGAGACAGGTGATAGATAATATGACAATGAACTGGTATCTGGTAATAGCTTTGTGTATCCTGGGGATGGAGGTGTGAAGGCAAACATAGGCATGGAGAAAGTTCGGATTCTTTCCGCTGAGGACAGACATGTGCTTCCAAGTTACCTGCCCACCAGGTCTGATGTCATCCAGACAGGGGGCAGTAATGGCCAGCCCTCGCTTCCAGATGAAGGGAAAGTGTTTGTGATCTGAGCCCACGCTAACTGTGCCTGCCAAACCCCTGAACTCTGTGAGGAGGGAGAGAAAGGATGAAGAGAAAAAAGAAGCCTGAAATTTGGGCAGATCATTGAAGCCTCTTCCCTGGGCTTGTTACTGTCAACAGGGGTGCTATTAGTTGAGCCCACACTTTATTTATGGGGAAATTCAGTCCCCCCACCTCACAAATGAAACGCACCCCACCAGGTGTCCATTCAACCTCCCCACTGCTTTCGAGGGGAGTTCCAGCCAAGAGGCACCCCCTCTCAGCAGTTGAAGACAGTTACATAATCTGGATTGTGAAATATTGGAAAGGCCTGGCTCCCCCCTCCCCTCCCAACTAACAGCTCAGATGGGGTGCCCCTAATGGGGAGTTCCGCGGCGCCCCACCCCAGTCTGACCCAACTAACACAGTAGAGCTCTGGGCATGGAGTTTTAGGGGACGCTATTCTTGTTCCCCTGACCCCCTCATGGCGCGATAGGGTCCGGGGAAGCCCGCGTGGCCCGGGAAGTTACACGGTCACGCCATACTCACGGGGCACTGGGCGCTGCGGGACACCTGTTGGGGCACGCACGGTGGGTGGCCGAGGCTCACCTGCGCGCGGGCTGGCTCCAGGCGGCGCGGGGCTCACAGCTGAACCGAGTTCGCCAGGACAGCCCGCGACTCCGGCTTCCGCAGGGTCAGCTGACCGCCCAGTGCGGAACTAAAGCCCGGCCCGCGCAGCCCGCCGCTACCACGTTTTGTGCTCCGAGCTCTACAGTTAGGGTCGCAAGTCCGCCCCGTCGCCATGGCCGGACTCGTGGTCAGTGGATCGCAAGTAAGTCTGCCAGCCCAGCCCTGCCCCGTCCCTGCTCGGGCACGGCTGGTCTGGGGAGGGAGCACTACAGCCAGGGGCGCCCAGGGTTCAACAGGGCTCCCTGCTTCACCTCAGGTCTGCAGGTGGGACGTCTGTCCCGTGCCCAGGCCTGCCCTAGGCTGGTGAGAAGAGACCCCTGTTTTGAGTCTGGCACACTCCTTAGCTGTGGCGGGAAGGGGAGGGCCCCTGCCAACCCCAGGTCGCTCTGGTAGCTTCCACCTCCCTCTGCCCCCAGCGCTCGCTCACTGACCAGGGCCAGCTGGTGGGCTTCTCTATTAGGTACAGTGGTCAAGTGCCCAAAGCCCACCATGCTTTTGGGGGCCTACAAAAAAGTTTTAATTTCTTTGTCAGAATAAAAAAAGAACTCCGATCAAAGAAAACATTTTATTATATTTATCTTTTACCAAATGCTGCTATAAAATGCAGGCTTACCTTTTTTTTTTCTTTTGGTATTTTGCTTTGTTGAGTTTTGTAGATGTTGAGATTTCAGTAAGTTGAAGGCAAGACCCTCCACCAGTAAAACGATTATGACTGGCTTTATTGGAATACTTTATTATGGTGCTCTGGAACCCAAACCATCATATCTCCTAGGTGTGCCTGTATAAATTTTAGTTTTAGTTTTTTAAAAAGATGTAAATAATGGAGGAAAGAGTCCAGGAAGGCAGAGATGCCTTTGGCCCACCAAAGAAAGTGAAGTGATGATGCATCCCAGCAGGCGCTGGGGCAAGGGTTCACTGCAGACTGGCCCCGGCCCCCAACCACAGGGTCCTTATCCAGGGCAGGCAGAAGGCTCCAGCCCTCCGGTTTTCTTATTCCGGCACCTAATTTCTTGAACTATGGGAAATGGGGAATTATCAATACTCCAGTTTCAACCCGGGGTGATAGACACCAGCTTCATTTGCTTTCAGCCCTGTGGTGAAGCCTCAGGTGTTTTTAGTCATTGCTGGAGGGATAGACTCAGCCACTCTGGGACCATGTGCCTTTCACTTGCTGGAAAAGCCAGGTCTCTGTTTTTAACCTCTGGCTAAGACAGCCCTCCAACTCCCTACCCTTCCCTGTACACCCTAGAGAGATAGTTCTAAGGTTTTGAAGCTCTCCCCTTGAATTGCCTAAAGCAGGTAGTGCCAGGCACAATTAGATTTGGGCTAAAGGGAATGTTTTCCCCTTCTCAGAGTTGAGAAGTGAGCAGGCCAGGGAGGTACCAGCCTGGTGGAGAAGTTAAAAATGATGGGTCTTATTTAGCTGGCAAGGAAAAGGGACTTCTGGGAGTTAACATGATTGCCTAGAGGGAGAGGCTGGAGGGGAGGTCCTCTGCCAAAGAAGTGTCCCTTTCCCCTCCGACCTTGGTCTCTGCATTTCAGATCCAGCATTCTCTGGCTGTAGCTTCTTCCAGCTTCATGGAGGGCTTGACAATGGCGCTGAGAACTCTCCTGTGCCTCCTTTTCTCTTAGTTTCCCAAACTTGATTTTCTCTATACCTCCTGCTTTAAGCTCACCCCAAACAGCCCAAGGGTAATCACTGACCTGTGAGTGAGGCATTTTGGAGCCCCTGGGGACTGTTTTAAACAGATGGACCTGCCAGGGGAGGAGCTGGGACATGCCTCTGGGGTGTTAGTGCCCATGTCCTAAAACCACCTAAAGACCCTAACCCTGAGTGGCAGACAAGAGGTCAGGGTCTTTTAGCATTCTGCCCCTTGCAGTTTCTCATGACAGCCATCATAAGACATAGCACCTCGAATGTGTCACATTGTACTTCTCAAACTTTGGTAATCATTCTTGGGGGGAGGGGGACTTCCCATGAGCCCATAGGGTTAATATTGTTTTTATTACAACGTTGCTTAAATATATAAATATAAAACCAGATATAACTTTTTCTAAGCTCATATTTAAGTTCTATAAACTTCAAATAAAGGGATGGTTTAAGAATAAAAAACCTGTGACACCAATAAAATTAAAATAATTTAATGAGACTTCTCCAGGCCTCAACATCAAATACTTCGAGAGGTAGTTCTCCCTCCACTTTCTCTGTAAAACCTTTCATTCAACATGGATCTGACTGCATGGGACCTTCTGTTGGCTTGATTGCATCATTTATATTCAGAATAAAGCATCAGAATAACCAGTCCCTTCTGTAGTAATATTGGTCTAATGCACTTATTTATATAGTAGTCAGTAGGTGCTGAGGACCGTGCTATGTGTTTCAAAGATGTTATGTCATTCCTGTTATATGAGTACAAATGAGAGTGCTATGTGACTCACGGAGCTGTTTCATGAGTGTTGAATAGATAATGGCCAGGTGGTAGGCATTTACCAAATGTTGGAGACAGTGAGTGTTTGACTAGTTTACAGAAGAAGGAACACACTCCCCCAGACTGTGGCCCATCCAAGGTAATCCAGCTAGTAAGTAGCAGCGTAGGGACTCAAACTTGTGCCCAGGGCTGTTTCTGCTCTGACAGAGCTTCTAGCAGTGCAAATTTATTATTATTTAAAGAAAAATTTATGTTTCAATTACAGTTGACATTCAATACTTTATATTAGTTTCAGGTGTATAGCATAGTAGTTAGACAATTACATAATTTACGAAGAGATTCCCCGCCCCCCCCATGTATGGTGCCAGGTGGACGATAATTCAAGCATCCACCTGGAACCATACGTAGTTTTTACAGAATTATTGACTATATTCCCTAGACTGACCTTTACATCCCTGTGACTACCAGTTTTTACTCCTTAATCCCTTCACCTTTCTCACCCATTCTCCTGACCCCTTGCCCCTCTGGCAACCGTCAGTTTGTTCTCTGTATCTATGAGTCTGTTTCTGTTTTGTTCATTCATTTATTTTGTCCTTTAGATTCCACCTATAAGAGAAATCGTATGGTATTTGTTTTTCTCTGACTTTTTCACTTAGCATAATACCCTCTAGGTTCATCCAAGTTGCCATAAATGTTGGTGGGGATTGAAATTGGTGCAACTGCTGTGGAAAAAGGTATGGAGGTTCCTCAAAAAGTTGAACATGGAACTGCCTTATGACTCAGCAATTCCACTTCTGGGTACATATCTGAAGAAACCCAAAACACTAATTTGAAAAGATATATGCACTGCTGTATTCATTGTGGTGTTATTTACAATAGCCACAGTATGGAAGCAACCCAAATACCCATCAATAGCTGAGTGGATATAAAAGCAGTGGTACATATATACAATGGAATATTGGCCATTAAAAAAGAATGAAATCCTACCATTTGTGACAACATGGATGGACCAGTGCTAAAATTTTAAAATCAATGATCCCTTACCCCTGGCTGGGGCCAAGTATCATAAAATCTCTCAGTGTGACTATGGACAAACCCACCATCTCTAGAAATGTCTTGGGAGTCGGAATGTCTGAACTGCAAAAAGAAACCCTTGGTGTGCTACAATTTGGTAATTTTCTGCAACCCTTTAGCAGGGTTGGGTGTGTGTATGTGTAGAAATCTTCCCAACACAATTTTGTTTTTCTCTCTTGTATTTCTCTCTGTAGAGGTCTTTCACTTGATATGTTTTAATTCTCCTGATAACAGTGTCCCTTTACGCTATCGCTTCACACAAGGTAGAAGTCTTGGGGTACAGATTATTTAGAAAGTAGGTAAGTTAAGAGTATAAAACTTTGTTCCTCAGTTTAGTGTATATCAAGAGCATTGACTGAATAGAATGAATTCTCATTTTAGATGTGCTCTTCTGTGCCGTTTAAGATTAATCTCTACATCCCTTCTCTTGTTTGCTGAACAAGCTAACGATTTTTGGTCTGGTTCTTCTGGCCTCGTATCTGACATGAGGTGGTCCTGTGCTCCAAGAAGCTTCATGACATCCTGAGAGGTCGTGTCTTCTGAGGAACACCTCTTCAACAGGTCTCTTCTTATGAGCTTTGGTTGCGGTACCTGGCCATGGCTGCTGTTTTTCAGCCTGTTCCAGCTGCTAGGAACCCTTCAACGTGGTTGGTTGGTTGGTTTTACTCTAAAATCCTTTCTGAAAGCTTCCAGTTTACCATGTAGGTGGTCCACATATGCAAATGGCTTGTCAAGTTGGTTTTCCTATTAGGTTTTGGAGATTTGGTCTTTGTCTCTGTGGAATGGGAGCAAGTTGTGCTTTGTTTAGTTCTCTTGGGATGCTGTGCTCTTTACGGCCACGTGATAAAACAAGATGCTGAAAGTCCTGTCAGACATGCTGTGAATGATTTGGATGCTTGGTAGTGCTAGCTCTCCTTGGTGTTGCTGTTTCCTCCGAAGGGGAATCTTACCGAAGAAGAAGGGGAGCACATATTCGTCTCCTTTCCTAGCGTCTGACACTTTTCTCTCGTGCCTTCAACATGATGTCAAGACGTAGTTGTTGACCTTTCAGTTGAGAAGAATCAATCTGAAGCCAAAATATATGATAGATGTGCCATTGGCATTTGTTGATCAGGAAAATCCACATGTGGATTTGTAAGAACTCCATGGTGCTCAAGTTGGAAGTCCTTATTCCTGGTGCAGGCCATGATCTGGGCTCTATCTATAAGAAGCTTATTACACTGGGTAGGCCTCTGGAGTCTTAGTTTTTCCATATAAAACATGAGGGGTTTTGAAAAACTAGGTCTCTACAGATTTAGTCCTTGGTGGGTCTGTCAGGAAAGGGCTCAGCTGCTGCATCTAAAGCTCAGCTTGTCCGGTGTATGTAGAGCACCTCTTGAATGATGGTGGTGTGTACAAGATGGAGGTACATGCCAGCATGAAAAGCTGGGGTTTTGTGGTGAGCACCATGGACCAGGGTGGTCAATATGGACTTACCATGCAGAACGTGATAAGGGAAAGTGAATGTCCTGAGTGGATATCCTGAGGGAAACTGAAGTCCCTAGAGTGATTGAGCTTTATATCTCTAGTCTCTCCTTGGTATATGATTTCCATCTTGGCTTGGAAGCAGAATTTAATTTATTACACAAGGGGTTCTGAAGAAGGGCGAGTCCTATGCAGAGAGGGGAGAGCTGGCTAGCTTGAACTTAGAGTCCTTTGTGTTTTCGCCTGTATCTTCCCGAGTCAAAATTATTTTATTGGAGTTAGCTCTTTTTCTGTCCCTTCTCCCTACTTTTCTCCTCCGGGAATGAAGTTGCTGAAGGACAGTGAATACAGGATATTGTATTGTCGGAAGTGTGTCCCCATTGGATAGGAGAGGGCTGAGAGATGACTTGGATCATTGAGGGTGCTGGGGTGGAGTGTGATCTGTGTTAGGTTGAGCCGTATGAAAGTGCTGTTTTTGGAGTTCTAAAACGATTGAATACTAGTTATTCATATGGTTAAATCTCATATCTGAGACGGCCACCGTATTCTCGTCTCCCATGAGGAATCATAACCCCCTGGGGAGTCTTTTACTCATTCCAAGACATCCTTGTTTGCATGCACAGAAGAACGTGGATTTGTGGGTGGCAGGGATGGGGGAGGATCAAGGCTGTACCTGTGTGATGGGCCTGAGTTTCTACCTGGACATTCAGGGTGGAGTCCTGCAGGGAAGTATCATGTATCATGACCCACTAGCCAGCTCTGACCCACAGGCTTGTTTAATGGATTTTGGAATGAGTTGCCAAACCTGCCCGTGGGGTGGTGTCTGTGAAAATGGGTTTTAAACACTGGGTGATTGCAGCCGTGAGAAAGCCCTTGGCCTTGTCACAGTCAGAAGTTTTGGGATCAAATTTTCGCTCATCCTCTTAATATTTGGGCACACGCTAGATTAATAATAATATAAGTAAAATAATGCCTAAGGGAACAGCTCTGCAAGTAGAATGGTGCTGATTGCACAAGGCTCCTTGGAGGAGGGAGACTTGGAAGCCCTGGCCATTAGTTGTTGTCCTGTTGCCTTTGAATAAGCTTCGTTCAGAGTGAGGCAGACATTTAATACACAGTGGTAATAAGATGGGATTGGCGGTCTGGGAAGGTTTTCTTGTCCAAACCTATTTGTTCAGCATCCTGCAGGTTGAATGCTGGTAAGTGCATCTGCTGTGTCTTTATGATGTGCATAACAGGGTATTTGGGAAAGGTGGGGGACAGTGGAGGAGAAGGAGAGCCAGAGGGGCAGCTGTTGGAAAGGCCCCTGAACGAGAGGCTGATTGCTGAGATTATAGCACCATGCTCTGACTCTGTTTTCTTTTTTTGGACATCTGAATCCAGCCAATTTTAGTCCAATTTCCATTGTGCTAGGATTAGTCTTCATCATGCTAAGTGTACAGGAAAGGGGGAGCTCTTGGCAGAGTCCTGAAGCCCCCAAAGCTGATCTGATCAGAAAAACAGCCACAAATATGGCGTTTTGTGTGTGTGGGGGGGATGAGGGGGGAGCTTGCCTTTAAAGTTGCGGAAGCAATTACCGGATCAATGACTCAGGGCTGCGAGCAGCTGGGCGATTTCCATTTGCCACATTTTCTGTTCCATTTAATTTCCAGGTGTCCTACATAGGCCAGAACTGCAGAGAAATTCCAGAGCACCTCGGCAGGGACTATGGACATTTTGCGAAGAGGCTTGATCTGAGTTTTAACCTTCTGAGGTATGTAACCTTCACAAGATGCAGACCAGGCCTGGGAGGCCCAGTGCCTCTGGTAACAGCTTGCAGGTAGAAGCCACCTGCTCTAGCTCTGCCTAGGGTGCCAGGATCTGAGACGCATGGACCTGCACCCATTGAATGATTCTTTTGGCTAGCCTTATCATGCCACTGAAGAAGCAGGGAACATGAGCGTCGTCCATGTCACATAAGTTCCTAGGAGTATTTCACTTTGTTCTTTTCCTTTCTCACTGATGCCCGTGCAGACAAGTTAAAATACTCTTGGGGGAGGAATGAGATGGAATCAGCAAGAATGTTTTGGGGGCATTTAGGAATGTTCTTCTGGACAACCTCATTTCCCAAAGATTTGCCAAATCACAGGTAGGGTGTATGTGTGTGTTTTCTTTCTTTGCCTTTTTATGAATTGGAACCTTAAATACTTATGATTTCTCCCAGATGGTATTTCAGAGTAATTCAAACACAATTGGCATGGGGCGGGTAGGAGGGAAAACTCTAACAACTGTTCTAGTCTTGGCAAAAGGTAAGTGTGATCTTATGTTATTCCAACAGAGAATACAGACAATTATTTAATTTCTTCTTAAAAGGTTTTGAATTGAGCCTGGTTTAGGGGCAGGAAGTAGGAGATGCTTGGAAAGTGCATATCAGTGGGCTCAAAAAGCAGGGGTCAGGGTGACGGTTTTTCCTAGGCAGCTGGCCCCATTCAGGGCTTTTCCCCTAAGTGCCCTCTTACGAGCTGTGCTGTCCCTTGAATGGAACCAACTCTCTTGGGGTGGAAGGAGAGATAGGAGCCCAAATCCCACCCCAGGGCTCTGGCACTTTCCTCCTTCTGCACCTTGGGGTCTTTTCTCTCCCAACTTCTGGGTCAGGAATTAAGAGTTTGAGAGGAGATGGACAAAATTCAGGGCATTAAGGCACCAGTAGGTAGAGGGAATTTAAGGCTCAGCTGAACCCGCAGAGCATCTTTGGTGGTGCTCAGGAGCACATGACCGTGCTACAAGGCCTCTTCTCCAGGGAAGGGGCATCTGGAGGGCGATGCAAAGAGTGGTACTGTGGGTGTTCTCTCCTGGACTTGTGGGGAGAAGTGGAAACTGAAAAGTTGCAAAGGAATGAATAATGATGAGAGGATGCCAAACAAACAAATGCCGCCTCTTAAGAAATTAAGGATGGTTTTTGATCCCAATGTCCAAAGAAAGGATGGAGTATGTAGTCTGGACTAGACCATGCCTTAGACATGTGTGCCTTTTAAATAGCTCCCCAGCATGGACTCGGGCAAAGGGCTCTTTTGTGGGGCAGTGGTAGGAGTTCTTTCTGTGTAGTTGGCCTCTAGGAGCTCAGGCTGTGGCTGCCTTGCTGGTGAGAGCCCGGATGTGGGTTTGGGGAGGCTGGGCCCCATGAAGGGGTGTCAGCAGGCCCAGGTCATGGGACTGGGCTGTCAAGTCTGAGGAAACAGACATCTTTGTCATACTCAGAGGCCCTGTCTTCCTTTGGCAGAGAAAGGGCTGGACCCTGGCGGGGGGGTGTGGGGAGGGGTGTGTGTGTGTGTGTATGTAGTGAGTGGGGTTGGTGGTGAGAAGGGGCTCTTGGTTCTGAGGGGCGGGATCTACAAGGGTTTATCAGAGGAAATGATAGGTCCTGGAGGCAGAAAAATTAAGTGAGAGGGAGAGGAGTTATGATTTTAATTTTAATTTATTTTAGAGGAGAGACATTTCCATAGTGGTGAGGTTGAAGAATGATCACATCTGGTCAGGAGCTGCTTCTTGTCAGTGCTGTGGTAAGTGTGTGATCCGCACACTGGGTTCCGGCTGACTTGGGGCAGGTATGAGCAAAGGAGGAGCCAGGTCAAAGGTTTGGGAAAGGTTTACATCAGGACTTGGTGAAGCTGGAGGGAGTTGCAGACCAGAATGCAGTAGAGCAATCCTGACTGGACGCGGGCGTGATTGTGATTGGATCATCTTTGACCGCTTTATTTACCTAACTGGGGGATGGCAGGAGGCAGCACTGTTTTTCTTGGGTGTCAGAGGAAGATTTGAGCATATTCAGACACTGATGTCTCTCTTTGTTTTCAGCTGGTTCACAATTAAAGATGTTTGAGATGCTTAGCTAATTCGTCTTTAAAAAAAATTGGAGGAGGGGAGAGAATACGGAGAAGGAAAGAGAAAGAAGATCAAACTTACCTTCCTAACGAGGGGATAGGTAACATGATTCAAGTTCACAAGGCTGCAGGGATCATCATCTCTACATGAAATATTGTGAATTCCAATTTCACATTCTGTAGAACGTTACTCCATAGGCAACCCCCCAACTGCTGCTGTTTCCACAGAAGTCCTGGTCAGTTTGCCCTGCACCCAGAGTCACTGTAGTTCCCTGCTCTAACTATGTCTCTGCTCTGTGGTCTGCTGTTCTCCCTCCTGGCAGCTTGTCTGGCCCCCTTTTCTTTCTCCAAAGCCCAACACAACATTACTACGTGTTACAGACTTCTACTGACAGTTGGGAGTGTACCGGGAGGGGCAAGGTGGTAATCGCAGCACACAAGTTTGGGATAGCATTGTTCCTGGAAATCTTTGGGCTACCCCTGGCCATGCCTCTCCTTAAGGTCAGGCTTCCTGCATGTGACCAGGTGCCTCTCTCTCCCAGCTCCTTCCTCTCCTTTTCATGTCACTGACCCTCTTCCCAGAACTGTCCTCAGAAATATAAAATTCTGCTCACTTTGTTATTTACAGAAAAACTGTCCCCTCGCCCTTTTAGGACATCTCTGCAGGGTTCCTTTTCATATCCAGGGTCATGTCAGGGTATTGCCTTAAACAGAATAATACCCCAATCCAAACTTTGCTCCTTCTATAGATTGTAAAATCAGCTGCAGTCCGTTTATATTTTAGGCCACAATTTGTTTTCAGGTAAGGAGTTCTATTTATTCATTTTTTGAGTTGTTAATCTATGCACATGGCACATCTAAAATAGTGAAAGCAGTGTCTCCTTTGCGCTTATGTCCTGTGGCCTCCCAGTTCCCTGCACTGCTCACTTTTTGTAGTCTTCCAGAGATATTCTGTGCACGTGCTAACGTGTGAATTTCCTCGTATGTGATCACATTTGTATTACTTCTTGTCAAGATGTTAGTTAAAAGGGAGGTACCAGGCTTCAGTTAACCACTCATGTTAGGGACATCCTTCTCTATTGTCTTACCATTAATTCATAGCCATATGTCATCATTGTTATTAATCTCATTTATGAGAGTGATAGGTCTGCTGATTCTCCCTATGGCCACCTGTTTGTGCTACAGGGAAGGGTGGTTATGGATTGGTAAGTTCTGACCTTTGGAGTCACTATATATTTTTTCTTCCTGTTCCACTTTAGTCTTCTCTCTGTACTAAGTATTTGTGAGTCCTCCTCTCCTTCTCTTGGGTTGTCCAATAGTAAACTGGCTACATCTCCATGCAGCAGGTCTTGGAAATTCAGGCTGTATTGTTTCTATGACTCTGTCCTGGGGAGTGCAAATCCTTGGAACTAGTATGTGCCCTGTGAGGTCGCAAATTGGAAAGGGAAGCAAGACAATTGGTCCGAATAAAATTTCTGGCTCCTTTAAAAGACTTAAACAATTCTCTCTTCCACCCTTTCATCCTAGATTTCCTTCTTCCTGGACAAGACTCCTGGGGGCAGGGGCAGGGAGCTACTCAGGTTGCCCCTTGAACTTGAATACATTAATGATCATGAGTGCAACACCTACATCTCCATGAAATTGTAACTTAGATTTTACTTAAATTTTTTTTCTTATAAGAACAATTATCAACATAGAAACTTAGAAAACTCAGAAAGGTATGAAAAAAACCTCTCTCAAATCACTGATAGTCTTACAACCCAGAAATCCCCATTGTTAACATTTTATTGTCTTTATTAATGCCAAATATCTTAAAAATGATGCTAACATTGTGTTGGAAGTATTTTTCCACCTCAATAAATACTGCATTACAGTTTTAATGGCTTTTTATTTCTTAGTGTTGGGCATTTAGATTGTTCCCAGATTTTTTTTACTGTTATAAATATCTTGATTATAAATAGCCTTGTAATACTGATTGATGAATATGTCTCTGATTAGTTGTTAGGGACGTTGTCCTAGAGACAGAATGGTTAGAGGGCTTTGATACAGATGACAGATTGCCCTCAAGAGAGGTTATACACATTTCTGTACCGAGAATAAATATTCATTGTCCCAAGTTCTTCCTTGAGCTTGTTTTTGAGGTTTTCATATTTTACTTTTACTTTGCTGATCAATAAAGAGATCCTAAATTTTAGCCTGTGCTGGTTCCTTGATCTGCTCAAGGCAGAGAGAGCTTGTTAATGAGTTGTTCAAGCCTCAGTTTTCCTTCTCCCCTGACTGGGAAAGGGCAGAGTTCTCCATGGTGGTCCTGTTCCTCCCCTCCAAGGACCCTGAGTGGTTTGAGTGAGTTGCCTGCTGAGCTTGTTGAACATAGAGGGCAGAGCAGGGCTCCCAAGGCAAACAGTGATAAATATGCCTGTGTCAATCTGGCCATAAAATCGAGGGGGTTTAATTGATCTATGGCAACAGGAAGCTTACATTTCAAAATTTAAATTATTTGCAGTCACATCTTATCTAGCAACACTGATTGGGGAAATTGCTTAGGAGCAAATTTCTTAGGTGGGAGCTTACTTGTAGCTTCCTAGGCTTTGGCCAGGATGGAAGTGAAGGATTGGGGAGTTTGGCCACCTCCAATAAAGAGATGGTGGATTTGTCCTCTCCTCCAGGCAGTGAGGCAGACATGTGGTGCACCATCACAGCTTCTAGGACAGACACACCCAACATTTCTATTTGTTATGAACTGCTACATAAAACTTGGCCTGTTAACTTGCTCATCAGCTGGGAAAATGGGCAGTGGAATTAAAAGGAACCAAGACTTTGGGGTTAGACCACCCCAGCTTGAAGTCCTGCTTATGTCAACCACCAATAATTTAACTGACCTTAAGCTCATTGCAAAAATGTTGAATATAACTGTGTGTGAAGTGCATAACAGATTACCTGGCATACAATAGGTCTTCAATAAGCATAGCTATGACTACAGCTTAAACACGGAGCTAGTGGGGCTAAAAGCCCAGGCTTGATCCTCCACAGAGACCATCTCACGTAGTCATATTGGGGTTCCTCACAGACATTCAGAATTTCCTCCTCTTCAGCACACAGTGTGTTTCCACATCTCTGTACCTTTTTGTGTGACCAGTGCGCAGAAACTTAAACAGCTGATGCACAATTTGCAACTTTCTCTTCTACCTGCTATGGTCATCAGTCTTGGGTTCTGACACAAATGAGCAGAACTCTTTGCTGATTTATGTTGGACATACACTGTAAAATAGAAATAAGTCTGTGTTACACGATTTTAAGGTATTTGTTAATGCAGCATAACCTAACACATACTAACCAATATAAGTACCTTAGTTCTCTAGATGCCTCTGTTGTTCCATAAGCTAAACCCACTCATATCACACATACTCTGCATCTCTGCCAGCTAGGAGCATACATTTGTTTATGTTACACTGGGAGTGGGTGAGAGAGAAAATTCCTCACCCAGACTCTCAGGAGAACAGCTTAAAGGGCATGTTCTGTTGGCGCTAGGTCTTTATCAGTTAGTTTCTTTGCAGTCAGGGGCCTTGTTTTCAAAATCCAAGTGCATTGGTCTTACTTGGGGAGCATGCTGATACTGGAGATGGCAACAGAACTCATGTCAGTAAACACTGAGGGAGAAGAGATGGTAGAAAATATAGGCATTAGAAAGATAAACTGTTTTGGTCAATTTTCAAAATAGTTCATCAATAAATAGGGCATCAATAAATTCCAAGTAGGCAAGGGTCCATGTGTTTTGGAAATCCTGTTCTTTGTAAGCTGGGCAGTGTTGTGAAAAGCATCTTTTTTTGTTCCAAGAATATCATTGGCAGTTCTAGTGTCTCCAGCCGCTAATACAGAACATACAAGAGAAAGGTGATATGGAAAATGACTTGGCAGGTAATATTTAATGTCTCGGTAGCAACACTTTGATTTCCTGTACTCACAATACTTTCTGGGGTGTCTTCCATGACTAAAACTACCAAAAACAATGTGAGGGAGGGAAAGGGAAAGATCACTAACGGAGCAGGTTTATATAGCCCCCTCCCTCCTCCCAAAGTGTTCTGCTTTCCTGGATTTTCACCTTTTGGCCAGAGAAAACGGGCTATTATTGACCACTGTGGATAAGAATGAGCAGGGGAAGTGGTGGACAATGGGAGAGAGTTGTCTAAGGCAGCGGTCCCCAACCTTTTTGGTATCAGGGACCAGTTTCATGGAAGACAATTTTTCCACAGACTGAGGTGCGGGGGATGGATTCGGGATGACTCAAGCACATTACATTCATGCTCACCTCCTGCCGTGTGGCCCCATCCCTAACAGGCCTGGACTGGTACTGGGTCTGCAGCTGGGAAGTTCGGGATCCCTGGTCTAAGGGGACACAATGAAGTTCAGTTTTCTCATAGGTGATGATTCCAATGGCTCACAGTGTGATTTAGAAAGTTCTTTCTTAAACATTGCCTCCATATTTCCTACAGTGTTTGCCACAATGGTAAGAAATTCCTAGACTTTTTAGTAATGCCTTTTATTTTCTTTTTCACTCATTTTGCTCTCCCAGAGTCTTGGGCCTCACTGTTCTATCTTCTCCCTCTGCCCTGCTCTCTATCCTGAGGCCATCATTGTGTGTGTGGACAATGCTACCCTCTGTGTTATTGGGGTGGCTTTTGAAAGCACTGGTGATTTGGGGGGGGGAGGGAAGGGGAGTGGTGAACTTAACTCTTTGAGACTTTCTATTCACTGGCCCTCCAGGTCTTCAACCATGAAGTTTACTGGCAAGGATGGAAATAGGTGGTCCTACTAGTGTTTGGTGGGTGAGGCTGGGGATGCTAAATGTTTTGCAGGGCATAGGATAACCTGGGACAAAAAAGAGTTTTGTCTTTCCCATGCCAGCTACACTCTGTTGAGGAAAGACTGAGTTGTCCTGGAGACAGCTTGCACAGTGTCTCTCAATGAGCTTCACAGCAAAGCAGCCTTGCAAATAGGTACCTAGAGGAGATCAGCTCTACTCTCCAATGGTGTCTAGGGGCACTGGAACAGACAAGTGATACCAGGCATGTTTATCTCATTAATGAATAACCAGTATCATGGGGCGTTCAGTATATGCCAAGGCTGGGCAGAAACTCATCATGTGTTATTTCACTCAGCCCTCCCAACAACATTTTGACAATGGGACTATTATTACTCAGATTTTACAGGTAAAGCAACTGAGGCCCAAACCATTGCTTTGGGAATTTGCCCTGGACCACCCTGATTAAATGGGAGAGCTGAGATTAAATGGCCCTGGCGGTTTGATTTCAGTTGTACTTCAAACTTCTTCTCAAAGTAGAAATCATTGCTTTCTTCCTGTGAAAACATGGACGGCTATTTCCAAGCCTATATTCTTTGTTGAGGGGGACTTTTTTCTTTCAAAAGCGTGAACAGACTGTGGAAGTCACCATAGCAGGATCGCAGTGGATCCTGCAGCTCCAAGTTGGAGGCCTCAGAGTTCGGTTGCATTTCCTCTCTACTGTTTCTTTAAAACCTTGATTTGGAAAGTTTGGGTTGGCAGGACCTTGTGAGACCTGGGCTGCCTTGGAGGTGGGTGTTCCCAGGGAACTCATCCTCTATCTCCCCTTGGACTATGAGGCATGGGTCCGGTGAAGGTTATTGTCATGGGGAGAAATGGCTGAGCAATGCTGTGGCCAGACTGCTTGCTGTCCCAGCACTGAGACAGGAAACCGTGAAGTGGATTCCTGCGGGCATGAGTTTTGAGTCCGGAGGGAAGAGATGTATGTATGTATGTGTGTGTGTGTGTGTGTGTGTGTGTGTACTTGCACGTTTACTCACTCGCATGCACACACCCACCATCTGAAAAGCCTTTTTCCTCTTGTCTCCTCAGGGACTGCAGTGTTGGTGATTTCAGCTGTTCCCTGCTCCTTTATGATGAAAGGGGAGCGATTATGCTTTTTGCTGGTGTCTGTGTTTAATTGCAGGATATAATAACTACAAATTCTCCCTGGCCGAGAATTTTCTTAATAAAAGGTCTCTCCTCTCCCAGCTGCTTTCTTTTCCCCTTTGCCCCCCCATCCCCATCACTGCCATAACACAAGGTCACTTAGGGTTTTAAATGAGGGAGAGACGGACACATAGGTTCATGTTTCGTTTAGAGTTTATATTAAAAAAAGACACCTCCTCCTCCAGACCCATCATTATGGAGATCAGCTATGTGCCCCCACCTTTGCGCACCTCCCCTTAGCTCCTTTCTGAGTTTATACAGAACCCAGCGTTTTCAGTCTCCTGGGTGTCTGTTTTTTCTCTGGTTCTGAAGAAATAAGAGATGAGTAGAGAAGGGAAGACCAACAAAAGAGGTTTTAAAAAAAAATCCCCAAATCTTTCTTGAGATAAAGCAAGACATTAAAAACAATTGGGGAGGGCAGGAGATGGGGGTGTTAACAGCGCCCCCCCCCACCCCCCCGCCCCACAACAGGCGTGCTTTCTGCAGCTGGAGGAGTGTTTTAAGAGAATGCACCATTGTTAAAACTTTTTTTTCCTTGATGGATTTATTTTTAAGGTAGAGAAATATTTTCCCCATAATTGGGTAACTCTTAATAGTAGCAATTGCATATTTATCAGTGTGAGGGGCTGTTATTAATGTAACTGTCAGGTCCAAACACATTTCTGCATTAAATCCATTTAGTATGTGCATTATTCGAGCTGGAATGTCACCGGGACATCAAAGCCCCGTAGGCATGGAGAGCTCAGTGCCCTGCTGTGGCTGCCGAACAGGCCCTTGATCAATAAATGTAACATGTTAATGCAGAGCAAATAGAATAAAAGATTTCTTTGACAAGACATGAAAAATCACCTTGTGGCAGCTGGCATGTGATGCCGTTTCTGGGGAGACACTAGCAAAGTTGATCTGACAAGTAAAGAGGAGAGATGATGGTTATAAGGTGCTTTTGTTTCAAACTTCTTTCTTGACCTGTCAGGTTTTGAAGGCGCCTCAATGGCTCTTTTTTGTCATGTGAAAATTGTAGTCTTAGGTAGTTATGAAGCAGTTATCTCTTCTCAAATTGTGAATGCTGCTGTTTAATTGATTCACTTAGCATTTGAAACTGTCACGCATTAATAATCGTGAAATCCTGTAGATACGGCGCGAGTGTGTCATACTTAAATGTGTAGTTATCAGAAAATTAATATCCTTAATGAACCGGTGCTTTCAAACTAACATTGCATGAAATCTCTTTTGCCCTTTCATTTGCCGAAGCCACATCCGCCAGTTTGCCGAGAATCACCTCTCGACAGTTTGCTTTCTTGATGCCCCACAAATGCCAGATTTGCTGTGGGTACATCGCGTGCTCAATGACAATAAATATAGTAATTATACTGGAGTTAGTAATTAACATAATTGTAGTCAATTACGACAAATACAGTGCAGAGCTAAATAAATGAGAGGGGAGAAATTAGCAAGCTAATTGATTTATCTTTACTTGGCTTTCCATTATAACTGGCAGGGCTGATTTTCTTGGGGTAGGGGGAGAGGAGGGGGGAAAAAAATCCCCACAAGGATTGTTTACAAATAACTGATTTTGTTTTGAAGTTGCTTCGTCTTTTGACTTACTATGCGTCACCCCCCGACTCTGCTTATGAGGAGACAAAAATGAAAGAAAAGATTTAAGTGCCAAGGGAACATTTTGTTAATTTAGCTACATTAAGCTGAATGCAGCTGCTAGGGAGAGTAGGATGTAGCTGTTGCTAAGGCTTGAGGAGTTACGCTTTTTTCCTTCTCAGCCACTGCTGTGGTGGAAGAAAGTTTGTTGTACGTGTGTTCCTTCTAAGCCTCCATCAGCGAGGTGGTGCTTTGCTGAATAGTACATTTGGGGGTTATATGTGCACGCTAATTTCCTCAGCTCGGTGCTACTGGCTTGGTGTAAGAAGTGGGCATTTTTTATTGGGCTCAGCCCCACGTGGTCTTGTTATGCCTTCTTCTCTGGGTACCCAAGGAGAAGATGGAGGAAAGGAGTAGCAATGTCGTCCGAGAGGTCGGGGAGGGGCTCCAGTGAGGACCCCCTGCTCTCTTTCCCTTCTTTACTACACTTTAGGGCTACCCCAGGGTCCTGGGCTGTCACACTCCTGGGGCTGCCTGGAAAGTTTTTGTTGGGGTCTTCCGTGTCCACTTGTTTTGAGCTGGTTTATTCTGTGCTGCCTGGGGCCCTGGCTAATGATGTTGATTGTTCATCTCTGTTTTTCTTGTTCACCCCTTTCAATGTGACTGCTGCTCACGCCACTGAGAGAGTGTGTGTTTGAAGACCTGGGGTCCACCGCAGCCCTGTTTTTCTCACAGCTTTGAGAAACAGGATTTTTTTTTCCCTTTGCCCCTTGACATAGGATAGGGGCTAGTGGACAGAGCTTTTTAGGGTTGGAGTGCTTAAACTCTTACACGGGTGTTACCCAGGGTTAAAATTCAGTGCTTTAAAGGCATGGTGATTTAAAAAAGTATCCAGTTTAGCAAACCTGAAATTTGTTTCAAAGCCTTTTATTTAGCTCTGCTTCCTGAAGATTCTCCTGGGTATGGTGTTTCTAGTCTGACACAAAGGGAGTGAGAGGCAGCAATTTTTTACTTCTACATAGATGGTATGTATAATCGTGCATGACTTTGTGTGGAATTCAGTTTTTCCGTTACATCGAAATCCTGCCTGCACTTTACTTTCTTTTTTCTTTTTGTATTTGAGAACAGCAAGATGTCCTCGGACACTGCTTAGCGTGGTCATTCTTCATGTGTACTTCATTTGGAAATCAATTTCTGATATGAAATATTTATATACAAGGAATCACTTAAATAATTTAGTGTTTGCAGGCGTAATGGCTTTCTGATGAAGCCTCAAATTATTTTAGTAAATGTGTGGAACTTCGGAGGGGAAGAGACTTTGCGCCTTGGAAGGAGAACATCCTACCTGGAACTTCTGCTGGTTTAGTTTGAGATGGGCCGAAGAGAAATCGGATGATTCACAGGCCGAGCTTTGTTTCCCAAAGAGAGAGATTCTGGATATTGTGTACCTCCAGAGAGGGCGTCCTTCTGTGAGCACCAGTGAGAGGTAGGGGGCAGGGGCGACAGAGCGTGTGGACAGAAACCCCTCGCTGTTGACCACTGTCGAAATGTGACATTTGCAGTAGTTTTGTTGCTGTCTCTGCTCGGCTGCGGGTTTTTATCCTGTCTCTTCTCCTGAATGGCGCACAGATGTGAGCGAAGAACATAGGATGCTGGCACAAGAAGCCTCTTCATTTTTATTATTTTAATGCTAAAGTTGCCTTAATTGGAGCTCGCTTTATTCTGTCCCCCGACTGCTACAGAAATAACAGCACAGGGGACAATTTAGACGTATTCTTTACAAATAAAACGCCGTTTGCTAAGGCACCATTTTTCCAAGGCTCTTTTCTGTCTCACTGAGACATAGGCCCTTCTAGATGTTTGAATATGTGAGTTTTGAGGTGCTTTGTTTCTCAGAAATTCTAATGATTTTTCCTTTGATACTAAATCGTGTGTGGGGGTTGGTGGAGCAGAAAGGGGATGAAGTTAGTTTGCTCTTCTCATTCTGAGAAGCTGGATGAGTGGGCGTTTGCCTACTCGTGTGTCAGTCTTTGAGGGGGCACGTTAAAATTGCCTGGGAGGGTGTTAATTTGACATCAGGGACTTACTTTTCAGAGCATAGTCCCTGTCCCTTCTAAATGTATCACCTTGGGAGCTTGATTCCTCAGGATTTGCACGTCCTAAGGGCAGTAGGTGATCAGGACCCTGAGGGTGGGTTGAAAGGGCAGACTGTTCATCTCTGCTGCTGGTTGAGTTGTGAGTCTGTCCTGGTTGGCTCTTGGGAATTCTTCCCAGATGCCTGAGCTGGACTAACATCACAGAAAGCTAATCATCCTTCCCATTGTAATTGGAAATAGCAAGCCAATACCTCAAATTTTGTTCTTGGAGGCTGGGCTCTGGTGAAACAAAATTGGCCTGACCTGTGGAATAGAGAAATAGAGCCTGGCAATGACTCCTGAAGGTCATTTTGTCCAATGTCACGCCCCTGAAGAGTACTGCATTTGTTCCAGCCCATGCCCCATGCCCCAGAAGGATGACTGTCAGTGCCCCTTTAACCACACAGTTTAGTTATTCTTATCTTCTTCTTTTTCAGCTGGCCTGGGGTGACATGTTTTGGAGGATGCTGGCAGGGTTACAATGGTCTTTCTAGCTGCCATGTACGACTGGATCCCTCCATTGATGCACCTCTGGGCTGGCTGGTCTTCAAGGTGTTTTAATAGCTCATGAGCCATGACCATAGATTATTGTTCAGCTACGTGTAGCCGGGGACTGCTCAGGATAGCGTAGTTCCCCCAAAGCTGCATGGAGATGTCCTTAAGGGCTGAGGACTTGGACCGGTGTTCTATGCAGATATGTAAATATTCAGTGCATGCCGGGTTCCCCAGCATCTGGAACTTATAGATGTGGTGCTTCCACTTGAAGAGGCTCACATGCTCAATGAGGAGGATGAGCTAATGCAGGTAAAATTATTTGGGAACCATACAGGGCCATTGTCAAATTCTGCCAGTGGATTTTGAGAACTTTGTAGTTCTTGCCTATCGGGGAGCATAGTTACCGCATCCACTGTCTGGGAAGCTTTTTGTCTTTGAGTTTGAGTTCAGGAGCCACATGTGGAAAGGAAGGGTCCCAGTCAGGCAGAGCAGGTGAGCTGACCCAGGACAAACCTGGGGTGGCCTCAGACAGGTCTCCCATGATATCCACAGGACAGCACAGTTCAGTTAAGTGCTAAGAGCATGCTGTTGATTCTCATGGCCAAGAAAGTCTTGGGAAGGAAGACTTCTTACATGAAAAGATGGGGACTTGGACCACACCCTGAAGAGAGAGCAGTTTGCTGCACTGGGTCAAGCTTTCAGGGCAGGGTAAATAGCTGCTCAGTGTCAGGGCTTTGAGACTAGGCTGGTGCTGAGTGGAGATGGTGGGACCCTGGTGTGTGTACACTCAGGAGATGTGGGAGTCCAGGAAGAGAGAGGTTGGAGAGAAGGGTAAACTCCTTCCCACACATGCAGACATAAGCCCCTGTGCTGTGCAGGATGGGGGTGGTTCTGGGAAAGAGAAGGTGGGTGGGGAGGGAAGCTGGCCAGGCCAGAGTCTTTTGGGGAGGCCAGTCAAGCAAGGACTTGGGGGAGGTATGGCTTCTCCTTCTCAGATCTTCACCCTAGAGTGACAGGAGTGTGGGGGAAGACAAGTCACCTCCAGCTGGTGGAGGGCAGTCGTTCCCGGGATGAGTGGGGCCTGAGTGTTGGCCCTGACACATGAACGCGGCAATTACGCTGTTAGGGGGTCACAGTTAATGCAGTTCTCCCACGGCTCCTGCCACTAGTGCGCTGTGCCGCTTGGCACCCAGCAAGATCTTGCTGCTTGGCCCTGGGCTCCTTCAGAAGGGGCAGCACCAAAACTTTAAATCTCATCTTTCAGAAATTGCATTTATTACCTCTCTTCCATGCCACAGTGTTTCCGCCAGGCTGGCACTTAGGGGTGCATTCTCCCCTGAGGAGACTCGGCATGTTATTGGTTCTCTGAATGCCTTGGGGCCTTCGTAATGACTCTGCCTGCCCCCTGGAATGCAAGCTTTTGCAGGAAGGGAGAATAGCTCTTTCTGGAGTGCCCAGGGCAGGATTGAGCATGTGGTAGGTGTCCCTCTAATCTCAGAATTTTTCACTTGCTGAAGTGGACATTTAAAAACATGGTAATTGCTCACTTTGAAAGAGGTAGCAGGAATGGTAACTACCGTTTATTCATCAGTTTTCTCTCATTACCTTCTTAAGTCCTTATGGCAGAGTAGGTATTTTTCAGTTTAAAGACAGGAAATGGAAGCCTGTGGAGGTTAAGTGACTTTCCTAAGGGGACACACCGGTCAGTGAGGAGCCAAGGTCCACATGCAGTAATTATGTATTGCTTAGCAGTTTACGAAGCTTTTACATTCTAACAGCTTAGCCCCTGCACCATCTTGAATTCCATTGCACTCCCCCCCAGTTCTAATTCATTGTTGTTCTCCAGAGTTTCACCTGATAAATCAGTGTGGGTTGGTAACTGTGTGGTGGAGAAGAGGAAAATTTTGTCTTCTAGGCTCATGAAAAGAGGATTCCTCCTCCCAACGCCAATCCCCTCATTCAAGGCTGTTGCTGTTTTGTTTTCTTCCCAAACTTATATCTGACCTCACCATTTTTCAGGGGAGCTAAAAACTGTAGGCAGCGTGTCTTTACATCAAACGTTAGCACCTTAGAAGTCTGCAGAAAATTAGGTTGGCTTATTGTTTATTGTCCTGTTTCCTAGGAAGTTAAACAACAACAAAATACAAGAAACTCCTTCATGCCCTTATAAGGGGCCTCTCCCGAAGGCTGGGTCTCCCCGTTGCAGGTTTTGGGTCCACCACAGGTGTTTGGGTCCTATTGCTGCTGCTGTTTATCTGGATATCCTTTTAAAAGGCACAAGTCTGTTTTCTCATCAGTGACAGGATGAGAATATTGTCCACTCCCTCTCAGGATGTCTCTGGGTTGCACAGGAGATCCGTTATTTGAATGTAGATGCTTTGTAAATTGCTAAGCAATACACAATTATAATGCACTATTTTCCCAGTTTTATTGAGATATGGTTGACAGATAGCACTGCATTAGTCCAAGGTATACATCGTGATGACTTGATGTATGTATACATTGCAAAATGATTACCACGGTAAGTTAACATCACATAATGCATTATTGTCATGATGCATTTTTTTCTTTCAAATAGAAACTGAACTCTCGCTGGTTTGCAGCAGAGTCATTGCTGGAGACCGAGAAACCACGGGAGTTTGGCTGGAGCACGATCTGGTGGAGAAGTGATGAGCTCGTGAGACAGGATACATGACTATTAGTTTTCAATCCATCACAAATCATCTGAGATGTTGAGCAAGTCATTTAATCTGTCTTGTCATTTTCCCAACAGTGGATAATGATAACTCACCTATCAGGGTGGTGACAATCAAATAAAATACTACGTGAAGAAGAGTTTTGTTCCTGTAGATGGTGTACCCAAAGAGTTTATTTTTCATTCTATGGTATTTTTGAGCAGAATTATCTTTAGTATTTCCCTTGGGGCCTTGTGATTGTTGTTTGTGATTTGTGTGCAAATCAAAAGGGAGATCAGTTCTACAGAGCTTCCTTGCAAGGAGCATGTGACCCCTTTCTACAACCATAAGTTTTCTTCAATCTGATTTTCTTGCATTGACTGAAAGTTTGTGTTTTAGGTAATTTCTGATCTACAATGAATTGAATGGTTCTGTTGTAATTAATAGGGTGTGTGTTAGCTTTCTTATGAAGGGCTTGTTCGAGCTCTTCCAAGAAGATAATTGTAAAAATCACATTTAGATAGTGCACAGGGAGGTAGAATATGGAGAATTAAAACTGATTTACTATTAAAAGAAGACTGTTCTTCTAGAGTATGAACTAGTCAGAGGGCACAGAAAGTGAGGAAATAAATGGAGAAAAAAACATAGGCCAGGCAATCTAGAGAGAGACCGCTTTGGGTTTTATTAATCTATTTAGTAAAGAAATTCCTGTTACTGACTGTATGAAAGTATGTTTGTCTATTGCCTCTAAACTGTTCTGAACTGTTCCGGGCCACATTGAGCTGTCCATTCTTTAGCCATTCCTTCCTCCCGCAGATACCAAGTAGTAACAGTGTAACAACCACTAACAGTTACTAAGTGCTTACCATGTTATCTCATTGAACCCTCCCAACTCTGAGGGTTTTATCCCCTTGTTACAGATAAAGAAACAGAGACTTAGATTAATCAAGTACCTCACACAATATCACAGAGTAAGTGTGAAAGCTGGAGCTTTCCGGGCCCCCTTTATCATGGTGCTCCCTGCAAACCCCTGTGCTATGCTTCCTAGAGCAACAACACACTGTAGGTAGGAGCCTTACAAGCAGGGTGGTTTAATCCAGTAGTTTTCAAAGTTATTTTTCCAGTGGCAGAATCTTGTCAAACAAAAATTTTCTACAGAAAGACCATCGTAGACTAAAAATGCTTTCTTTGGGAGTCAGCAGAAGTGGCGAAGCTATTCAGATGAACGCTGGATTTGATGTGTTGAGGACAGACACGATGCAGTTTTGCGCTGGTCCCAGGGTCCGATGACCCCTGCCTTTGGCTTTGAGTGTGCGGTAGCTACACCTAATTCGCTCGGTTAAGTAGTTGCGAATGGTAACAGGTTTTTGTCCCCTTCACTTTCTCCTTGCAAACACCAGAGTATTCTGCACCTAGACACTTGTAAGAAGGAACTTGACTTTGGTAGCACAACACAATAGGGAGCTGTGTACCCCCACCCCCGCCAACCCCCGGGTGTTGAGGTTTGGCATCTACGATATTTGAGAGTGCATGCTGCTCTTAAGTTTTAGTTTAAAAAATAGTTGCAAGTAATTGAAAACTTAGATTCGAATTCATCATTTGAAGAAACTTGGAAGCCTCTTGTGGTACCTTGGGGTTCCATGGAACACAGGTTGAAAAACACTGGTCTAACGCTTTCTTTTAACAAAGGAAACTGAGGCCAGGAAAGTGCAGATGGTGGTTTGGTAGGAAACAGGAAATTGGCCCGAAGAATGTTTAATCTTTAAAACTAGCTTTTTAAAGCGTTCCTTATTCTGGTTATAAAATACATATTAATTTCATTAAAAATTTGGAAAATACAGAAAAATACGCAGAAGAAAAAGAGTAACCCATGATTTTACTGCGGGACAACGGACCACCCGTTCCACCGTCCACACGTGAGCGGGATAACGTGGTCGTTCAGTGGCTGCGTGACGTTTTCCTCACCGCTGTGTCACGAGCCATTCCTGTATGGACTGACGCACTGTTTTCGGGTATTGATTTCCACTTTTAGGTGTTAATAAGAAATGCTGTGACACTTATCTTGCCTGTAAACTGTTCTTTTACTGTCTTCTTAAGATAATTTCCCAAAGAGTGAAGTAACTGAGTTAAAGGCCACAAAGAAAGTTTCCTCCTCGAAGTCCCGGTCTGACCCATCCTCCATCTCCCACAGGACAGTCTAGGGTGTGAAATCCTCTCCTTTCCTGTAGGAGGTTGAGCAGGTGGCAGATGGGGCCTCCGTGGAAAGAATTCTCTTGAGCATCCTGACCTACACTGGTCCACGCTTCCTCTTCACAGGCTGAATGCCTGCATGTGCCTGTGCTGGCTCCAGCGCAGGTGAGTTTCGTGTCTGCCCACAGTCTGGGGGTCACTTCGGGCCTGTGGGGTGGGGAAGGCTGTTCCTCACTCAGGCCCGACTCACCTCCGAGTCCACACATGGCCCCTGGCCACTGCGGGGACACGAAGCTCCTGAGGCCCCCTCAACGTCGGCCCATGCCCGAGGGGCTGTCAGGCCCTCGAGATGGCCAAACTTGTGAAGGAGGTAAAGAGAGCAACCCCAACCGTTCTCAGCTCTGCCTTTGCAGATCCAACCTTTTAAGCATACCTACATTTACCTGCAATGGCAGTCGTTTTGCATTTTAATGACATATCAAGTACGCTAACTTGCCTTTGAAACGAAAGTGCCTTAAATGTCTCTGGCTGTCAGAATGAGATGTTAGGAGCTTGATGAAAAGCGAACAAAGAAGACAAAGTATGAAGCCTGGATACAGTGCAAAATGAAATAAAACCTTGTATGGCCTGTCAGGGGTGTCAGTTGATATTCATATCTAAAGCACATTATAGCATTACTTTGCAGCTCATAGCTTACTCATCTGTCTTTTTTAATTCATCACATTCGAGCCCACATCTTTTAAGTCTCGTGTGTCAACAATGGGAGAAATCTGTTAATTGACAAATGAGTGTCACAAATGTGAATTGGTGCCTTTACATCAGCGGCAGGTGTAGTCTCTTTTGTTTTTTGTTGGATCTATTATTGGCATAAGCCGGTGTAAGACATCTGTCTTTGTCGGAATGAGGAATGACAGGCCTTCTTGGCTGTCATTGTCTTAGTGCGTGCTCGTTCTGTGAGATACTGTATAAAGATAAAATGTCAGTTAAAAGAATATGAAAAACTATCTGGAGGAAGTCCTTAAATTACTCAGAGAGGGGATCCGGGAATTGGGGCTGGAATTGAAATCCGAGTGTTTCCGTTTGTATCTATCACACCTATTTAAAAATAATATTTCCTGAGTAACAGGATGAGGTTATCAGGCATTTAGGAAAATGTTATGTTGTGCTGGTATAATTAGCTTTATAAGATCGGGAGAAAATCTACCTTTGCAAGATATGAATTTGTTTATTATAAGGTCATCACTCAGACAGGCACAGAATTGTCTCAATAAAAACACTCCAGGTAGGATTCTGGGCATTGATTTGCATGTGTTTTGAAATATTGAAATTGTTCCCCTCCAATTTCTTTTTTGGTTATATTCCTATCTGAGACTGATGAGAAGCCTAATGAAGTAAAGAGCAGCAGTTGTGGAGTGATGAGACAATTAATGGGGAGAAGGCTGTTAGCATCACTGAACTCCTGGAGGGCTTGGAGATGCAGGCGAGTCTGGACACCCTGAGCTGTGTTGTTAACTCAAGTCACTGCTAGTGGGAGAGAGGGGGGGGGGTCTGGGGTGAGAAGGGAGGCAGAAGGTATGAATGATGGTGAGGAGTGTTCCTGCTCCCTCTTCGTTCTGCTGCAAGAGCTGGAGAGCCCAGACATTTAGGGTCTATGAGGACAGGGCGATTTCATTGTGGGTTTGTCCTGCTTTTAGGATGGGTGGACTCTTAAGGCATGCTTCCCAAACTTGAGTGTGTACACAAATCCTCTGGGTCTTGTTAAAATGCAGTGTCTGATTCAGTAGGTCTGGACGTGGGCCCGAGACTCTGTATTTCTAAAATTCTCAGGTGATGCTGACCTGCTGCTTTGCAGACCCGACTTGAGTATCAAGGAGTTCTGTTCATCTTCCCTTAGACCATTGGGATGGGCTGCTGGAGAGAGTGTAGGGCTATGAGAAGAAGGACGTGTCTGGATGCTGGGGTGGACTAGGTGGTTCTGGATGATTTCTCTATCATGAAGTAAATTTTTCCGTAGAAATGTTTCTAGCCACAGGAGGCCCAGACTTACGATTTTTTCTCCAGCTCTGTGTGGTTGAGGGTCAGGCCTCTTTCTTAGTCCAGGGTGCCCTGCTTTCTCTTGAAGGAGTTGGCATTGTGTGTGGGCATGCCTGCATTGTATACATCTGCTCATTGTTGTGTGCTCGAGGAAGGGCATTTTCTGCACTTTGTGTATGTGTTGGTCGAACTCGTGTGTTCTGGTGTACATGTGGTGTATTTGGGGATAGGCATGCGACAAGCCTGAGATTATACTATTTGTTTATGTATGTGAGTACAAACATGTGTTAGCTGTATGTTTTAGGCACAGACATGTACCACATTCTGGGAGAGGGTGAGAGAGAGAGACACACACAGAGAGAGGTATTGATTGCTAGGTGGACCACTAGGGTTCCTTAGCTGATAACTCATTTGAATAATCAGATCGATCAGATATATGTGGAAAAAAAACTGCACGAGGATCTGCTGCTGGGGCTAAAGCATTGTCCTTCGGTGTCATTAGTCTCCGGTAAACATATTTACCTCCAAGGTTCCTCCTGGCCCGCTGCCATAGACGCTGATGCAGTGTTTGTTTATGGACGGAATGGACCCCTGGCAAAGTGAGACAATACTGCTGGGACCTGAGGAAGTCCTCAGATTATCATTGGAGCATCAAGGAAGGTCAAAGCATGCGGAGCCTCAAGGCCAGGCACTCGCCTCCTTTTTCTTTTTTTATTTCAGCTAGAATCATGACTCGCAGAGCACAGAGCCGCCTTTCCCCTTTTACATACACTAATAATGAACTAGTGAGTAGTTGGGGGAATGAAGCTGGAATTTTCTTGAGGGAACTCAGGAAAGCTGATAGTTCCTTTCTCCAGATTTTTCTTTCCTCCCCCCAGGCCCCTCCTCCCTTTCACATTCTATGTATTGCAAACCTTTTCCTGGCTGACCCTTAGATGCTCTGTTCTGGAGGAAATTTTATTTATTTATTTTTTAAATTGAAACAATACTTACCTGAAGGGAATGAGGAAAGCCAGAGAGAGGAAGGGAAGTAGCACGTCTGAAAAAGGCGCGTAAGTTGCACCGTGTACCCCGTTCGCTATAAACCAGAATGTTTTGTCTGTGTGAGAGGCCGATTTTGCCCTCTGTGGAGGTGCATTAGTAAAAAGGAAATGGCCCAAATATAAAGAATATATGTGTGTGTCCTCACACATGTCTCCCTGTCCACCTTCTAAAAATGGGCAAGGCATGCATATCTCTCTGGTGTTTATTCATACGCATGTCTGTGTGCGCAGACACAGGCCAGATCCACACACAGACATCCTCTTGTATTCGTACTGGGGGACTAGGTGCATAAGAAGACCATTTTCCGTGGCGCTCTTGGTTTTTCATTGCCAGCTGTCACAGAGAATCTGAAGCAGACAAAAATTTATTGGGTAGTATTTAGAAACATGTCGGTGGTAACGACTGCAGCTCTGATTTCAATTAACACCCACTAAATTTAGGCTAATGTAGTGCATTTGTAGACCTGTTGAATGTGCTTGGCATCACATTGCAAATATCTAAAGTGGTCATGGTTTAAAAAAGGTTTTATGCTGACCACTGCTTTTGCATCTTCTCCCCACCCCCATCAATCTGGCATGCAGTGGTGAGCACCCCTGGGAACTGTAGCGTCTTCAGAATTCTCTCTGAATTTTTATAAAATGACCTTTCAATTGCAGAGAGCACAGTTAAAGTTTTAGCGTGCAATCTTGCTTAATGAAATACTACTTTGGAGTTCATAATTCATCATTTTTCACACCCACTCACCCCCTTTTCTGGCTATTTGGGTGAAAACAGCTGGGGAAGTGCTGCATTTTATGATTAAGGCACTAAAGGATTAGCCGTAGGCACTGCCCATCTATGGGGCTCCAGAATGCAGGCTGCTGACAGCAGATCTGTTTTGAATCGGAGTCAGATTAAAGTGAGTGAAAATCATTTGGGGGCTGAGGGCTCGAAAGGTCACACGTGTAATGAATTGTGGGTGCTTGCCTGGCTTCCCAGGCGAGAACCGTAAGCAATTATTAAATGCCATTGTGCATTGGGAAGGGTCAGCTGGTGGTGACTTTGAAACTCTCCAGAAGTGAGACTGGAGATTGCAAAAGGTAGTAATAAGGCCTTGGACAGGGGAGGACTTGGAGGGCTGTTGCCCTGTGTGTTTGGCTTTATTTGGGGAGAGATTTTTATTCCTCTCCCACCTTCAGTTTGCTCTGAGTCTGTAGTGATGGCATCAGCAGTTCCAGCATGTGGGGTCTTGCCTGGGTCTGTGGGGGATGCCCTGATAGCACTTTTTAAAAAATTTTTTTGGACTTTGTAAGTTTCTTCAATAGCTCCCTGCTTTTTCTGGGTGCTGTGGGAGCTAGTGGTTTTGCTTCAGCCATCAGCTATTCTACAATCATTAACATGTCTTTATTGACAATCTCTGTTTTATCCATTGAAGCCATCCCAAACTACCCTGGCCACTGGGGTAGGCGTCAGGGACTGATAAAAAGGTCTGAGGCTCCTTTCCTTCCGAAGATGAGGGAACTTGAACTGCCTTGGCTAAGTGAGGCTGTGCTCTGCCCTTTCTGCAGTGTTTTCCTTCTTATGTGGCCGAGCTCCGTAGACAGATTCCAGAAAGATCCTTCATCACAGTACAGGAACAACCTCTGCTGAGTTAACCCTTTTCATATTTGACATGTGTCTCTTTCCCTTCTAGACCATGCCTTCTCCCTGGATTCTCCTTTAGCAATTGAGAAGCCCTGGCACAGTGCTCTCTGGACAAACCTGCTCTGAAATGGAAAGTAGAGCCAAAAACAAAACAAAACAAAACCGACCCAAACACAACACTTAAATAATTAGGCTTAATTGGTGATTGTATTTTCTTTCAAGGGCTTAACCAATTTATTCAACAGTTACGAATGCTTGTTATGGGCCACATGGGAAGGCTAGGCATTCAGGATACCAAGAGGACTAACATCCTCACCAAGGAGACAGATGTAGAAATTGGTGACTACATCCTAGTAAAGTGATGCAGTTGGGATGCACAGGGTACAGACGATGCAGAGGAGTGAGAGCTGACCCATCCTAGGGGTATAGTGAAGGTTTCCTGGATCGGTGGATGTAGGAGCTGAGTTTAAAAGATGAACGGGATGAGCCATTTGGGAGGACCAGTAAAGACATTCATGGCAGAAGGGACAGAATAAGCAATGGCAGGGAAGGGTGACATAGCTGGAGCTAAGGCTTGGCTTGTTCTGGAGGATGACTTCCCTACTGGCTATTTCTTGACCAGGGCAACATTTGACCTGTAGTAGTCCTTGGTTTATTCAGCAACACAGTAAATATTTAAGTTTCTTTAGGTGTTTGAGCTACATCAGGGAATGAAGCAAAGACCTCTGCCCTCTGTGCCTCTTGTTTTTCCTTCCCCTTCCTTCCTAAATTTCTCCTATATTTTGCTTGCTTTCTTTATGATAAGGAACTGATCATTCAGAGTAATGAGAAAGAGGATGGGGAAACAAAGGGTACGGCTACTTCATCAAGTGTGTAATGTGGTGGGTTTCTGGAAGCCCTCTTGCCTGTCTGTGGATGACTTGTGGGGGCCAGAGGCAGCCCCAGTGCACACGCCAAGGTTGCAAGTTCATCATCTACTCTGATTGATTATGCTGTATGGTACCCCTGTTCTGCTCTGTCTTCTCTTCCTAGGAAGGCACCTGCCACTTAGTCACACTTAGGTACAAATAGCTGATAGCAGTGTAAAAATCCCCAAGGCATATCTACATGTTCCCGGTGATTAATTCCCATGGATTAAGGACTAATGGTGGAGCATTAGGTAGGTTGGACAGTTATGAGGGTATATTTTTAGGGAGTTGTGGGAGAGTGCTTAGGCACGTTCATAATTACCCCAAAGGACTTCATATAGGGCTGTCACTCTCCCCCACACAGAAGTTCCTTTGCTCTAGTTGTCTTTAGTTAATTAGATTCTACTAGGGAGGGATGAGGACAGATTATTGGCTGTGGCCCAAGAAGGTAAGAAGGACCACTAGAAATCTAGCACCATCTTCAATACTGTGGGATCATTGCATGTAGGTGATAGGGCAATCATAGTCTCTATCCACAGAGATCTTTCTGGAAGGAGGTCTTCCAGAAGGTAGACTTGTTTCAAGAGATACCCAGTATGACCAAACACACATCTCAGCCAATAATAGACTCCCTTCTGTGATGGTCCCACCAGTTCTATGTCTTAGAGTTTGGTTGGATGATCCTTTAGCTTTTGAGGTTCTGCAGTTAAAGTGATGATAATTATTTCTTTTTGGTTCAATGAACTTGGAGTGAAAGAAAGCTTTTTTTCCTTCCATGGTAGAAGCTCTTTGAAGGTCTTCAGGGGAATGTTGGGTACAGGGCTTGGGAGGGGGTAGAGTGGGAAGGATGAATGCCAAGCCCCAACACCCTCGGGGTGGGGTGGGTAGGTAGGGCTCTGTCTGTATTATGGGTCCATGGCGCCCATCCAGCCTGTGGCCTCTCTCACACAAAGCCTTCGTTCTGATTAATGGCATCCGTGTCTGGGAGGCATGGATTGTATTAGACCTTGTTTAAAAGTGCTTGCTATACATTCACTTCCCCTGGAAGTGCACCAAAATAGGATGAGAGGAAAAAAAAGGGAGCAAGAGAAAGAGCCTGCATTTGGAAAGGGTAGAAAGGAAAGCTTTTTTTACAAATGCTTTCTGTGACTTTCTGTACTCTTCAAGGCTTTATCTCTGCAGGGCTGCTACGGGAGAGCAAGGGGAAAAAGTGAAGACAGACATCTTGGGAAAGAGAATGGGTTTCCCTGCCAAACCTGGGAGATGGTGCTAGCTCTCTTGGCTTTTTAGAAACTCCAAGAAATCTGCTGACATTTTAAAGAGGGAGAAAAAAAAAAGAGAGAGATGATTTATGATGACATCACATGTTGCCCAAGCAGATCCTGCGAGAGGAAAATGGCTTTTATAGAGAGCATGTTGCAATAAAGAAACAGTGAGTCACTGGGGGAGCATCATTAATTGAAATGCCTTGAGTTATTTGCCTTAACTCTTGCTGTCCCTCCCCCCCACCCCCCCAACCAAAGGTCTTGGCAGCTTCTAGAGTCCTGCTTTAAAGGGCTTCAGAGAGCCTGAGCCCAGCCTGAATCCAGTGTGCTGCCTTGTCTTCTCCATATCCCACCCCTCACCTCTTTCTGATGACTTTGTATCCCGCATTGTTCTTACTTAGCTTCCTGTGGGATAAGGTGGGTGTGCAGGTGTTGTACTGGCTGCCCTTTCATGGGTGTGTTTGGGGAGTGTGCCCTCCCAGCTTTGTGTTTAAGTAGTGATAGAAGAGGGGGTGGGGTGAGGGGAGCCAGTGAAGTTTTGCATTTTTTTTTTTGGAGTGGCAGAACAATGCTGGGCTCCTGTGGAGGGGTGGGGGAGATCACCATGCTCGTTTAAGGGTAGGACCAGGAGGTGCTGGGGCTGGGGTGAGCGATCTAGCCTTTTGGGCTCAGCAATCACAGGGACTGCACTCTGAGCCTCAGACAAGGTTTGGAGCCTGGTGTTGGTCTCCAGGGAGTTCTCCTGTCTCAGTTGTGTGCTGTGACTCATCACCTGCATAGTACTAACCCTGCATCTCAGTCCAAAAGACTTGTCTTAGTGGCCCCACCCTCCTGGTTCTTCGATACACTTCTCTTTGATGACACTTTCTTTTTCCTCAAGACTCTAGTACCTACTGCTTTCCCCTCTGTCATCATGAAAACGGTCTCAGGACCAGGTCAGGAACCCTTTCATACTCAGGTCAGGTTGACACACTGGGTTCTAACTCTTTTGTGTGTATTTTCATTTCTATGAAGATCAAATCCTAAAACTGAAAGCAGAGATTTTCTTTTGTTAGATTTTTTTTAATTTTTAGAGAGAGAGGGAAACATTGATGGGTTGCCTCTTGCATGCTCCCAACTGGCAACCTGACCTGTGACCCAGGCATGTGCCCTGACTGGGAATCAAACCAGTGACCTTTCAGTTTGCAGGACAACACCCAACCCACTGAGCCACATCAGTCGGGCTGAAGGCAGAGATCTTTTTGAAGGGGTTTCAACCATTAGAAGGATTTTAGGTGTTTTTGGGAGATGGCAGTGGAGGTGGGTTGTGGAACAGGCAGTTAGTTGGGTTGGCTACAGGGTAGATGATGCTCTTCCTTCCCTGTGTTGAAATGGACTGTGTGTCTCAGAACTAGCCTCTCTTTGGAGCAGGTTCTTCAGTGTAGGACCCTCTCAGTCTGAGCAGCCCTGCTTATTGTCCAGGGATTCATGCCTCCAGAGTGCATGAGGCTGGGGAATCCTCCCTCAGAAGAAGTGCCAGTCACTTCCAAGGTGATGGTTAGGAGATCTTCAGGCCTCAGTGCTAGCCCAGCCCAGCCCAGCCCAGCCCAGCCCAGGCTTTGCCCTGCTTTTCTATATTCTGGAAGGATTCAGTCCAGTACTGGGAGGTTTTTGAAGCACCAGCCCTGGCCCAGGGCACGTCGTGGTACAGAGATGCTGCTGGTTGGTTGTTCCTGGGCTCTTTGCCTTCTGCCTCAGACAATGAATAGTGGTTCTATAGAGGAGAAATGGCTCAATCATGGTCATGTTCTTGGTGTCTGCTAGATAGGCCTTTCCTCTCTTTAAAAAAATTGTGTTTTTAGAGAGAGGGGAAAGGAAGGGGAAAGAGAGGGGGAGAAACATCAATGTGTGAGAGAAACATCAATTGGTGGCCTCTTGCACATGCCCTGACTGGGGACTGAACCTACAGTCCAGGCATGTGCCCTGACTGGTAACTAAACCAGTGACCTTTCGCTTTGGAACAATGCCCAACCAACTGAGCCACACTAGTCAGGGCTTCTTGACTGTCTTTTAAGCAACCATAGATAGCCCTGACTGATGTGGCTCAGCTGGGTGGGCATCATCTCGCGGGACAAAACGTTGCTGGTTGGATTCCCAGGCAGGGCACATGCCTGGGTTGCAAGTTTAGTCTCCGGTTGGGGTGCATATGAGAGGCAATGATTGATGTTTCTCCCTCTCATCAATAACTCTCTCCCTCTCTTTTTCCCTTTCTTTCTCCCTCTCTTCCCCTCTCTCTAAAAATAAATAAATAATAAAATCTTAAAAAAAAACAACAAAACCACCATAGATAGTGATAGTAATAAATCACCCATCATTCCGTCACCTTCATCCTGCTTTTCTTGAGGTCTGGGCATATAGCGGTAAGCAAGACATAGTCCCTGCCTTCAAGAAGCTCCCCTTCTGTGTTTAAAAAGAAGCTTACCTATTTTTTTTTTTTTTTCTGTCGGAAAAGATCTAATTTCATCCAAAGAGCTATGGCTCTCCGTGTGTGCATTGTGGGATGGGGAGGACTGGAATGTCAGTTTGGAGCCAGGTCGAAAACTCTGAGCAACCCTGCAAGGTTGTTTGTCGTGTCTCTTTTACCTGCAGTAAAACGGAGGTGAAACAGGCCTGCGGTCTCTCGGCTCCTAAGATGCAGTCAGGATTAGAACTTGGTTCTGTCTGTTCTGAGCCTGTGCTTCCTCCACGGCACCCTGCTCTTGGTAATGGTGCACATATTGTTTTGAGTTCTGCTGTTTTTCACTTAACATGTCAAAAGCATTTTTCTGTGTTTCTATAGTATTCATGATAATCTTTTAAAATGACTACATGATTTTTCTCCCCATGCTGATGTACTCTAATGTAAACCAGTCCCTGAAATATCGAATGTTTATTTCTAATTTCTTTGATGTTGAGAACTGAGTGGAGAGTTGTCAGACTGCCTCATCCCCATTGTTCTCTGAAAAAGAACAATTGGGCCAGCACAGATGGAGCCTGGTGAGGGTCTCCAGGTTGTTTGGGGAGCACGTTGCCCTTCATTAGTGAAGATCATGGAAAGAGAGCTTGGCTTCTTGTCCTTGGTCCTCTGGCTTCTGGCTCAAGCCAGACTTTCTTGCTGGGTGTTTCAGAGATTCTTAACTTCCCCCTCTTCCTCAGGGAGAACTGAAACCATTTTGCCAGGCTGGTCCCTTCACTCCAACCTCCTTGCCCACCTTATTCACTAGTCCTAAATTTATTCTCTTTATCTGGAATTCTCCCTGCTTCTACCCCCTTCCCCAAATCTACCCTGCCTAACTCTGTCTGGTCTTTTAATTTGACAGGCCTGCAGGGCTCACCACCACGTTTCCAGGCCCCTCTACCAAAGCTGATTTCTCTTTGCCTTAAATTCCTTGAAGCCTCACTCTTTCCAACTTGACACCAAATCATAGGCTGTCACGTGGGTTCCTATCTCCTCGAAACTGGGTAAGGAAAGAGGCAAGGTGGTCTCACATTCATGCTCCCAGCATACTTCCACTGTTGTCTCATTTAATCCTCATAAAAACACTTGGAGGTGGGATTTATTATCCCTGCTTCACAATGAGGGAGCGATTAAAGTTATCCCAGGCAGTGAAAGAAAAAAAAGGAGTGTAAATGGCATAACTCCAAATGGCAGGGATCATTTCTTTAACTTTTTATCCCTTCCCCTTCCTAACTGGTGTGTTGTGCAAGACACACAGTGGTGCTCATTAAATGCTTATTAAAGTTGTTGCTGTAGAACCAGCTCACATTGGTCCTACCCTATTTAACAAGATACTGAGTTGCTTTTCAGAGACGACAGCCCCAGACTGCAAGTGCTGAAGCCCAAGCAAGTGCAGAGAAGAGAACTTTGAGCTGCTGCTGCACCTGGAACCAGTGTTGACGCCTCCCTTCACACACACACACACACACACACACACACAGAGAGAGAGAGAGAGAGAGAGAGAGAGAGAGAGAGAGAGAGAGAACTGAAGGACTGGGACATAACTAGAATTTGAATGACAGAACCGTTTCAGATGCTAAGGGTCTGTTGTCCAGGAAGATCCAGGGCTGATGCCCCTTACCGTAAATGGCCAAGCTCCAAGGTTCTCCAGTTAAAATGTGTCCACCAACTTTCTCTTCCCCCTAAACTTTAAAAACCCTGCACCAAACCCTGGATCAGGGCGTTTGGGTTGTTCCACCACCACCACACAAGCAGCCCCTTCTCCACACAAGCAGCCCCTTCTCTCCAGGTAGCGCTATATTAACAAGCACCACTTTCTTCCACTGTACCCTGGCGTCAGTGAAATTGGCTACCTGCAGTGCGGGGTGGGCCATCTCTGCTCTGTTACAAATGGTGACTCAGATGGGATATAGCCCTGAGTGGGTTCAGCGATCCCTGGCCAGTAGGGGTTTCTCCAGGGTCCGTTCCAGCAGCTAACTGCCTGGACTGATTGTTTTGGGGACAGACCTGCAGGGCTCGCCACCAGCTAAGTGTAGCTGACCTGTAGTGCTTTGATTTGCAGTGAGAGAAATTGCGTACCTGGCTTGGAGGATGTCTCTAGGTTAGTAACTTGTGTGTGATGATACCAGAGAAACTTTCCCTGTTGTTGGTTTGGAAATTTCCCATTGGTTGTGTAAGGTAACAGGTTTTGGGAAGTTACCTTGGTTATCTCGGTTGAAATCTGGTTTGTTTGAAGCCAGCCGTGGAATTTTGTTTTTAATTTGATGCTTGTTTCGATTCGGTCTAGAGCTGATAAATTAAGTTTGAAAGTTGCATGTGTGTGTGTGTGGGGGGGGGAGTGGTGGTAAATGTATGAATGCTAGTGAGTGAGATATGTTGTTCATAGATGTTGTTTGTTTCAAATGATTTGACTTTTAGGAATTGAATTGCTTGGTGGCCCACAGAGAACTCCTTTGTGAGAGCCTTTGACCTTGGAGAAGAGAGGCACTGCTCTCTCCCTCTGGCCCTTGAGCTATTCCCGGGGGCCTGGGACTCCACATGCTTCTGGGCTTTCACTGCACATTGTAAAAGCAGCCAGCAGCAGTAGCCTGTTCAGGGCTCATGCACTTGAACTTTGTTGGTGCTGGAGAGGAATCTATATGGTACATGGTCAGAATTTAACTCACACTTCCCTGGTTAGGATTTGGTGCTCTCACTGCTGTGGCTCTTTGTGGCCACCTGGAAAAAAAAGGGAAAAAATCCTTCTCCTTTGTGTGGTTCACTGCCCGTTGATGGCATCAAACACAGGGCTCGTTAACTGGTGGGGAAGTAGAAAGTAAAATGGCATCTCCTTCGTTTCTAGACACGTGGCAACAGCCATCCTGTGCTCGGGTTCCACCCTGGCACCACCTTCCTCTAGGGAAATGCGCCACTTTAAAATCCAGGCTTTCTGAAGTGCTTTCTTTACTTTCTGAACTTTCCAACTTTATTGTGAACACTTGCTTCTTATTTCCCTTTCTTTGTGTTTGTCTAAGTTCATTTTAAAGGACACCCTTAAAAGGGAGGATCTCACACCTCTTGGAGACAATAGAATGCATCTTTTGATTGATCATAAATTAATTTTAAAATGATTTTAAAGGAATTCTTATAGCAAGCAAAGCTTTGGCCATCTGAGTGAAATTGTAACCAAGTCCATCTGCCAGAAACAATTTGGATCCTGCTTTTCCTCTAAGTTTTGCATTGTATCTGGGACATAAAAGCTAGAATTTTAAAATGAAAGTTATGAGATCTCTGTCTATGTTAATACAAATGTTTATATATGTCTATGTATGTATGTATATTATAAATATGGTGTATTTCTACTGCTGGATGGCATTGCCAAAGTTGACTTGTAATTTCAAAATTAGGTGATAAGGGAGCCTTATTCAATTGACTTAAATGAGTGCTCACACGAATTAAATAACCAAAACTAACCCAAATGCTTTTCAACTGCATATAATCTAGGGTTAATCTTTAGTAAATAAAAGCTAGCTTAATGTTGTTGATTTAATTAAAATGGTCATATCTTTAGTTATCAATTCTGAAAATAATCCAGATATACACCTTTTATTCTGGTTTCTGTTACAAAATGAGACAATAGCTAAACACTTTAAAGTCTCGGTAAAATCTTTAGGAGTAACCTCAATATGATTGTTAAAAACAAATTATTTAACTAGATATAAACGGGATAAAAGTTTGGAAGTGAACTTTTCAGCAGTTTCCAAAATCTTTTGGTAGCTTAAAATCTTAGAGTTTTAACTTAGAGTTTGAGTTAAATAATGAGTCAAGTTAAATTCACTGACAATCTCACTCATTTATAAATAAGATAAAATACCAAAATGTTAAATAAGTCTACCTATATCTACTTTGACTTCCTATTATAGAGAAACTAAAAATTAATTTAGCTCTGTTAATAAAAATGTTTTGTGATTTGCTAGTAAAAGAATCTGTTTTGCCCTGGCTGGTGTAGCTCAGTGGATTGAGTGCAGACCTGAGAACCAAAAGGTCACTGGTTCGATTCCCAGTCAGGGCGCATGCCTGGGTTTCAAGCGGGTTCCCAGTGGGGGACATGCGAGAGGCAACCACACGTTGATGTTTCTCTCCCTCTCCTTCTCCTTCTCTCACCCTCTGTCTAAAAATAAATAAATAAAATCTTAAAAAAAGAACCTGTTTCTAAAGGTTATGAAATAGATTTATAAATTCTCCAGTCTCAGGAATGCTGATTACTTACACTTTAGTTGTCAGTAAAAATTAAGGTTTCTAATGGTTACAAATTCTAATTAATATAAAAGGAAATGATGTGTGTTTTCAGTGAAGGAAGTTAGAAGGTATGGAAATACATTTTTTTTCCATCTGCCTGTAAAATAGAAAGAGGTGTTCTTTATTGAATTTATTGGGGTGACATTGGTTAATAAAATTATATAGGTTTCAGGTGTTCAATTCTACAACACATCATCTGTACACTATGTTGTGTGTTCACCACCCCAAATCCAATCTCCTTCCATCACTATTTATCTTCCCTGTACCCTCTTTTGTGCCTGCCACCCCCTTTTCCTTCTGGTAATCATCATATTGTTGTCTGTGTCTATGAGGTTCCCCCCCGCCCCTTAATCCCTTCACCAGGAAATACATTTTGAAGAAATAAAAGGAAGTAGTTTGTCCCGAAATAAAGTCAGTTATTTCTGAGTAAGAAGGGACAAACTAAGAGAGACTAGGAAAGTTGTAGAAGGTTTGTGGAAAAGAAGCCCTGAGAAAGGAAATTATGGTGGTCAAGCTGAATAAGATTAAAGTAAATTTAATAGAGTAAGGCCAAGTTTATTGAAACGACTTATTTTGCAAATAAATTATTAATTTGGCTGTGTTTGGTAAAATGGGGGTAATTTTTAGAAAAATTGTTTCAATCAAAGCTATAGTATACCTTTGGATATTAGAGTCTAGTGCCTTTAATTATCTTTTGAGTTTGGCTTTCTACTTCTAAAACTGGTCTGGATCCTGAACTCTTTTATTTTCCTCCAATACCTGCCTTTAACTCCCTGAATGTGTTTTCGATTTTTCTCCCATTCTTTGACTTGGAATCATTGAGAACTGAAACTGCCCTTTTCCTGAGCCTGGCAATTACGAGCTACAGCCAGATGACATGATATAAATTTCAGAGAAATCGCCCCAACAGCTCATGTTTAAACAATCTCAGTGACGGATGCTGTGTAAGTCACACAGACTTTACCTGAGCACCTGATGACATCATTACAGACATTTCCTTACACCTAAACTTCTCTTGACTAACGGACTTACAAATTCGGAAACGGGTTTATAATTTACTCTGATTGTTAACCTTTGTTTTTCTTTTGTTTTCGTAAGTATATCAATTACCTGATATTGCAGAATTTAACCTGTTCAATCAGCCTTTTGGCCCGTCTGTTGCTCATGCTCCAAGATTCCAATTAACTCTTGGCATGGGGGTCCTTAGACAATAGGATTGCCATAGTTTGTTAGCTGACCAATGAGGTGTTTATATAGTGGTCAACTCATGTTGCATTTGTATAAACACTTATGCAGAAGTCGAAACCCACCCTGATAAAATTAGACAGGAAGTCCCCTGGCTCCAACAAGTCTCTGACCAAGAGCCAGAGTTTGAACTACTCCATGATCTTTTCAGTTGGCTTCTCCAAGGTATTGGATCCTTTCTCTGATCTGGATTACACATTTTTTCTGTTTATGCTTTTACTAGTGTACATTGTAGGAATGATGTTTAAGCTGCTCACCCTCTGCTGCTTGAAATACTTTTTTCCCAGAACCAGATCCAGACAATTTTTAAAACATAATCCTGATGTTAGGGAACTCTTGCAGCAAGGAGCACAGCAAGTAGCTATCCACCCCCTAATTTACTTTCTCCCCTGTGATCGTCATGATTTGTGGGGAACAGAGCGGTTACTCTTTATTCTTTGCCTTGCATTAGGGTACAGTTTCCTGGCCTGCTGCTACCTCCACTATTGCTTTGGTCTCTGTAAATTGAACACCCAGAATTCTCTCTCTAAGGCTCAGGGACCATGGGGGAAAAGGTGGGCACGTGAGATCGGAAGAGCCGCATTAGAGGGGACAAATCTGACTCCATCTTGAAGCTAATCCTCTATCTTAATTGAACCTGGAACAGTTTGTCCTATTTCCCCTCAAGACTGAAGAATGAACAACAAGGAAGGGAAACCTGTAACTGCAGAACCAGCTCAAAATGGTCCTATCCTGTTTAAGAAGATACTGGGTTGCTTTTCAGAGACAACAGACTACAACCCCAAGTCATAAAGCCAAAGCATGAGCAGAGGAGAGAACTTTGACCTCCAGTGGTACCCAGAACCAAAGTCTGACCTGATCTCCACCCCCCACAACACACACCCACACACACACCTACATACACACACACACACACACCCACCCACACCCACACACACACACACACACCCTGACACACACACACCCAACCTACCAAGATAGAACCAAAACTTGAACACCAGAATCCTTTCAGAAGCGAGTGGTCCATTGTCCAGGAAGATTTGGTGCTGATTCCTTCTACCACAAATCTCCAAGCTTCAAGATTCTCCAATTAAAACTTGCCCTGCCAATGCTTCCACATATATGTTCCAACCCTTAAAAGCCCACCATGGAGTCTGGGTTTTTCCAGCACACGCTGCGGCACCACTTCCTCTCACTGTCCTCAGGTGTCAATGTAATTGGCTATCTGCAGCACCTGGTGGACGGACTCTTTGCTACGTTACAGATTGAATTCTTGGACACTTTCCTTTGTGGGAGTGAAAATTCGTCCTCTGCACCACTGAGAAATTAGAAGGGAAAATCGAGTCAGTTGTGCATGTGGTGTGTGCTTTTAATTTCAAACAGTGATCTCTGCAGTTTGGGAAGGATCGGGCATTGGCTACAGGTGAAGAAGAGGGAGAAACGCTTTAAAGCTGCCTTCTGCCCTGAGCCAGAGCAAAGCTCCCCACATCTGTTCCTTGTCTCTGTCCCAGTTCCCCTCTCTTGCTGATTGTAGCAGCAGGTGGGAGGGTGGGTGTGGCCAGATCTGAGAAGTGAATGCTCTTGAGCTTGGGAGGTCAGGGCTCAGGGGGCATGATCTGCCTTGTGGGTCACCCTTAGCTTTGGGTGTCAGATCAGGTTTGCCCATCATGGGGTCTGGTCTATGCAGCAGTTCTAGAGTTCACACCCTCTCTTCTCTCATGATGGACTAAAAGAGCTGTTTTGTCACTATGGCTGTGCACACCAAAATGGGGGCAGTGTATGGGCAGGGATGTATGTCAAGGCGGGAGAAACAAGGGCACATACCAAAGAGGGGGCAAGACCAGGAGTGTACACTAAAGTGAGGCCAAACCTCAGGCTTTTCTGCAGGGGCCAGCATACCACTGGGACGGAATTAGGGAGGAAAGGGCCAGCATACCACTGGGACGGAATTAGGGAGGAAAGCTGCAGAGCCTATCAGTGCTGTGCGATTGGAGAAGGAAGGGCTGAGGAACTAAAGCAATAGAGCCGGTCATTCTACAGAGGTAAGTGTTACTTAAATGTATATGGAAGTGCTGGGTTTCCAAAGTTGAGTGCTTTCTTGTGTCAGGATTTCTCAGAGCTCCTCATGCCAATCCTCCTATTGGAATCTCAGGGCAGCAGCTCAGCAGGCTACATTTAGAGGTGGAACTGTTAGTACCTGTGTAGAGAGGTTGGGAGTTCGAGAGTTCTAGATTCAAATATCAGCCCTTCCATTGTCTGCTATGATGTTGGGTAAGCCGTTTACCATTCTGTGGCTCAGATTCCTCACTTGGGAAATGCTGGCTGTGAAGATTAAATGGGGTGATGCTTGCAGTATAGTGTCTGGCTTATGGTAAGTTCTTGGTGTTAGCAGATCCTGTTGTAATTGTGTTATCACGATCATCTCACCGGTGACCAAGGAAATTTTCCCCTAGAGCAGTGGTTTCCAACCTGTAGTCCAGGACCATCAGCATCACCTAGCAGTTTATTAGAAATATAAATTCTTGGGCTCTACCCTATCGAGTTTCAGGTTGTATAGGTCTGGGTGATTAGATGGTTGTATAGATGCTGATTCTCCTGGTCTGGGGACCATAATGGAGAACACCCCTTTGAGCCCTGTTCTGTGTAATGTAATTTAGAAATACACTTGCACATGCTGTCCCTCCCTCTGTACTGTTCTCTGTCCTCTGTCTCAGATGGTTAGGTGACTCACTACCCAGAGTTCTATTGAAATCAAGGAGTCTTGTGATCAACTGAGGAAGACCTAGGGGCAGGATGAGGCTTCATGAAAAGGGAGTAAGCCAGCTTCGCTAGGGTACCGGACAAGCTTGCTACTGCAGCAGAACCTCTGTCAGGGGACTGTGGCACAAGAGCAGTTTGCCTTAAACTTTTATGGAAGGGAGTCAGAGTGGGACATATCCCCAACCCGTCACTATTATATCCTTTCGCCATGTCCTAGTTCCTGGGGGCCGATCCCTTCAACTGGATTGTAAGACACATGTGTGTGTATGGGGGGGAGAGGGGGTTTATGTGGTGCAGTACTTGATTCATTTGGTAAACAAGATCTCAAGGAACTGTTCTCAAGATTCACACCAGTGTCACTGCCTAGAGAAAAATGTTCCTGGTTGTCTGTCCTGCCTTAACACGTGGCAGTGCGTATCACACTGTAGTACAAGTGTTGCTTCAAGGTGCAGTTTGCCCACCAATTGCGGGCGGACACTAGTTCTTAGCACAGAGTTTGGCACGTAGTCATGTTCACAAATGTATCTCTTGAGAGACTGTAACTGTCATTTGGAGACATCAGAGTAAGATTTCCATGTCAGTGGGTCCAATGGGTCATAAGGATACCTCATGGGAGGGTGATGTGGGCTGCTTCTGGTTGGGTGCCTGATGATCCAGGAGACCATATAGCTCTTCTGTTTTCTCCCTCTAATTCCAAGTGTTTCCTTTCTGTGTTTCCTGGGGATGTGGTCCTTCTGTGAGCCTCTAGGGAATTTCTCCCTAGAGATTAAAGTGGATTTTGGGTCGTCAGCACTTGGCTGTGGAATCCAAGGCCTCGGGGAAGGGGAGCCTGGGTGAGATGGTGTAGTAACGAAATTGGGCTATTCCGGGGTGAGCCAGGTCACCTCCTTCCTCCAGTTCTCCCAACCAGCGTTAACTTTGAGAATCTGGAACTGTTTCCGAGAGATAATTGGATCACTGAGTCCCGGTCATTAGGCAAGTAAAGTAGTTTTTTCCTAAAGAAACCAGTGAGGAGCTGATCATTGAGGTCCATTGTTTCAGGTAATTCATGGTTTGGTATCTGGGCTCCTTTGAAGTAAAAAGACTCCAAAATATAAACCCTTCTTCTTAGAATAGAATCCGCTTGTGTTATTTAAATCCCAGGGTTTTACATTACAATAGTCGCCCATCAGGCTTGGAGAGAAATGGAACTTTCTCTGACAATACGGTATGTGGTGTTCTTGCTGGCTTAAAATGAAACCCAGTCAGGAGGTGACACTGAAGCCTGTGCTGAGTAAATGATGGAGCATGAAATAAAATGATTTATTCAACTTTCTTTTCCAATAGACAGAGCTTTTTAATGGTTTTCTCCTTCCGAATAAAGGTGTGGCTGTTGAAAGTGATTTTTGATTATGCTTTTAAGTGGTCCAAGACCACAACATTGTAAGAGCCTCCCTTCACACCCCCACCCACCCCTTCACATGGTTGACTCTTGCTTGAACTTTGACCATTTGCAAACATTAGGATGTTCTGATAGCTTCACCAGAGATTCTGACCCATTGGAATGGAAATAGGATGCCCAGCCTTTCTGGAGTTACTGGGGATCTGAATTTAAAGTGGTGTAATTCAAGTCTTATTCTTACTGTTAAGAAACAAAATTCAACTGAGTAAGTTTTAAAGGTCTTATTGGCTTTATTCAATGGTTTATGAGTTGGGTGACATCCAATCTAGCAAGATAGAAAGGAGCTCTGAAAAACTGTACACAATGAAAGATTTTTTAGACAGAACGGGGAGGGGCAAGGAAGTTATATTAGCAAAGAGCAGACTGTGGCAAGGTTGCCTTCCCTTAGAAGGTGGAGGGAACTAACAGGCAGTTTATTGTCATCTGTGCTGACCAGGTACTGCCAGATTGACTGAGTTAAGATTCCATTCCTGGGAGATGTTGAAACTGTAATTAAATTAGGCATTAAGTCCTTGGTTTAGTGATACGGGGCTTAGCACAAGTGACTTTATTTTGGGTCTTTCTCTCTCTCCTCCCTCATCCCCCGAGCTCTTTTTCAACACCACTTATTGGATTTCTGTTTTAAGACCATTGTGTTTTGGTTAAATTGGTTGGTTATAGTGTCATTATATTAGGTTAACTTAAAAATCACTGCTTGTGAACATGGGAATAGATGTATGTGCACATGTGTGGACCCAAGCTTGGCAAGGGGATGTGGCATAAGTAGCTGGCAGTGAGGTAGGGAATGGATTCTGTTCTGCCTTCCTACCCTAACTATGTGCTGACTCAGCCTGGCCAAAGCAGAGTTCGTGCGCTCCCTCCCCACATTTGTCTTGTCTCCATTATCTCAGTTACTGGTGTAGCCATCCTCCTAGTATTCCAGGTTCAAGTTTAAGTTCATGCTCTCAAACACTTAAGAATTGCTAAAGTGTCTTATTTGCTTTTACTGCCCACATCTCTCCTTCAAGACTTGCCAACAGAGCAAGAATTTTCTAGAGGCATCATCTGATCCAGATTGCCCCCCTGCTTGAAATGCAGGCCAGCCTCTTAGCTTATAAGCAGCTTTTCTAGCTTAATTTCTCTTTTTCTATGGTTCTAGCCAAATGACCTCACCAGTGTGTCTTGTGTTTTCCCAGCTCTTGGTCTTTGTTTGTGTTGTCCTCTTGTATCCGTTTGGTAGGGCTGCTATAACAAAATATCACAGACTAAGTGGCCCAAACAACGGAAATTTTTCGCACTATTCTGGAGGCAAAAAATCTAAGATCAAGGTATTGGCAGGGTTGGTTTTCCCTGAGGCCTTGTAGATGGCCTTCTTTATGTCTCCACGTGGCCTTCCTTCTGTGCATGTCTGTGTCCTGACCTCCCCTTCATACGTCGCCAATCACAGAGGGTTAGGGCCCAGTCCAATGACCTTGTTTTAACTTAATTACCTTTTTATAGACTCTGTCTCCAAATTCAGTCCCATTCTGAGATGCTGGGGGCTGGGATTTCAACATGTAAATTTTGGGGGACACAATTCAGCCCATAATACTCCTCCCCTAGGATAGCCCTTACCCCCTCTCAAAATCTACATGCTAAAGACTCACAATCTGAATGTCCCATTTCCATAAAGTTTTCCCCAATTCTATGTGCATAATTGCCTAGCTATCTCCTATTTTCCCAGGAGCCTCCCACTTCAACCAAGTCCCCACGTGTGGTTGTTGGTACGAAGATTGCATTTCTGCATCCACCTCTTGGGGCTATGAGGCTTGTAGAACTCCCGGGGTCTTGCTGTCCCTACCATGAGCAGTCCCTTCTGACTAAGCAGTGCCCAGAGTATACTATGCATGGCCACCTGTATAATTCATGAGGGAGGACTCCTGTCACCCAGGGCCTGCTGCTCATTTAAAAGAATTATGGGCTTTGACAGAACTCCCTGTCGTGCAGGACTCCTTGCCATATCTGTGGTAATTACTATTCCTTTTCTAATTACTTATCCATGATGGCTCCTTTCAGCTGCTGCAGAGGAGATGCCCTGTCCCCTCACACAGAGGCAAGCTGGGTCACTGCCACCACCGCCACAGTCCCTGAGGCACAGCCTACCTCGGGGCCTCCTTTCTCTCCCTGCTTGTGTTTTCCCCTTTCCCGTCCTCTGGTTTCTGAGCCATGCCCCACTTAAGAAATGGATTGCAACCCCTTTGATTTTTAGTCCAGTGCTCCGAAGGGCCAAAGGATGGAGAAAGTAGGTCTTTAAGTCACTGTGCTGCCTGTCACCTGCTTAGCGCTGTCTGCATTCACCTTGGGAGAAGGCAGCTTCCTCCCAAGATTACAACCTGCTCCAAGTCAAGTGGAGAAAAATAGCAAAGGGAACATCATATTTAAGAGACTGAATGTGCTGAGTGGATGCTTTGGAAACCTAACCTCAGGCAAAAGGTCCTTGGTTCAGGCTTGGTGACTGATGTGGCATTGTCTGCTGTTAATAACCAACAGATTGAAGACCCAATAAGACCATATTTTTGCCTGTTGACAGAGAATCTCCAATCCTTTAACTTCTTTAGTTTTAATATTTGATTTTTCTTGAGTTTGCCTCTAAAGTCGCTTTGCTTTGTTCCTTATCATATTACTACATTTAATTGATTGAATTAAGGAAGGTCTCTGTTTCAACTTAAGTACTTACCATTTTGCATTTAAAAGGCTGTTCTTTAATAACTGTGGAAGGAGTTGCCTGACTTGAAAAAATCCTATGCATTATAAAAGGCATTAAGGTACATCTCAGGTATTATTTAAATGTAGTCTGCCCTCCTTGAGACAAAATGACAATGAGTAAAAGTGTCCAAAAGACCATTTCTTTAATAATGTGTAATGAATTTTAGTGGAAATTCATGCATTTTTACACGTTATGGCGATATTGTGCCACCTGCATAAATTTCTGCATAACAGGAGGGTACCATGTAAGCAGTGATGGTGAGTTAGATACGGCGATGTCCGGCCTCATGGACTGACTTCAGTCCTTCTGCTTTGGCCCTCTGCTTGACTGTTGACTTCACACCCTGCTCCTTCCATCCATGTGTTCTGTGTACCCCCGAGCATGCTCATGGTTCCTTTTATCTGGGCCTTCACCCTCAGCTTCTTTCCTTGTCTCATTTTTATCCCGCTTTGGTTCCATGCCTTCAGGGAGCTCCTTCAAGGCAATGTCATTTCTGGTTCACTGCAGCTTCCAGGACTCTTTCCTGAAACAGAAAGAGTTCCTGCCTTCACAGAGCTTCCATTTTAGTTGGGGCAGGGGCTGGAAGGTATGGCCAAGTGCATGGTGAGGGGATGTTACCATGAGGAAAGTCTTGGGAGATGGGAAGGGTATCCTGAAGGAGGTATTTAGATGAACTTGAAGAACCTACTCATTCATTCCGTCACTTTACAGAGCCATCATGTGTTAAGAGATTAGTTACTGTGCTGATTGATGACTGGCAAACAGCAGTGAGCAAAGCAGGCAGGAAACTTGTCCTCCCAAAGCTTTTAATTTAGTGAGGAGAGGTGGCCAAGTAAGGTGCTGTTGGGAGGTGAAGAGTATTTCAAGCAGAGGGAACAGAATGGACAATGTCTGGATCCCAGGAAGAATGAGTATATTCAAGGAACACAAAGTAGGAAGGCAGGGGCCAGATCACAAAGAGGTTGACATTTATTCTGAGGGTAAGGTGTTGCTACTGAATGACTTTAGATAGGAGAGTGGTAAGGTCATATTTGTATTCTAGAAAGGTCACTTTTGTTGTCATGAAGAGTGGACTGGCAATGCAGTTTATTATTTTATTTTTTTAATATCACTATTTTAAAATTTTTTTTATTGAATTTATTGGGGGTGACACTGGTTAGTAAAATTATATAGGTTTCAGGTGTACAATTCTACAACACATCATCTGTGTATTGTATTGGGTGTTCACCACCCCAAGTGAAGTCTCCTTCCATCACCACTTATCCCTCCTTCACCTTCTTCCACCTTCCCCCGCATTCCCTCTGGCAATTACCATACTGTTGTATGGGTCTGTGAGGTTATTATTGTTATTTTTTGCTTAATCTCTTCACCTTTTCCACCTAACCCCTACAACACCCTCCCTTCTGACAGCTGTCAGTCTATTTTCTTTATCTAAAAGTCTGTTTTTATTTTGCTTGTTAGTTTATATTCCATGTATAAGTGAGATCATACAGTATTTATTTTTCTCTGACTTGCTTATTTCACTTAACATAATATTTACCAGGTCTATTGATACTATAGCAAAAGGTAAGATTTCCTCTTTTTTAATGGCTGAATAGTATTCCACTGAATAGTATTAATAGCAGCTTTTTTATCCACTCATCTACTCATGGGAACTTCCAAATCTTGGCTATTGTAAATAATGCTGCAGTGAACATAGGGGTGCACGTATTGTTTAAAATCAGTATTTCTGGTTTCTTTGGCTATATTGCCAGAATTGGAATCTTTGAGTCCTAGGGCAGTTCCATTTTTAATTTTTTGAGGTAGCCCCGTACTGTTTTCCACAGTGGCTACACTAATCTGCATTCCCACCAACAGTGCACAAGGGTTCCCTTTTCTCCACATCCTCACCAACACTTGTTTGTTGATTTATTGACGATAGCCATTCTGGCAGGTGTGAGGTGACACCGCATTGTGGTTTTGATGAACATTTCTGTGCTGATTAGTGGCATTGAGCATCTTTTCATATGTCTATTGACCATCTGTGTGTCCTCTTTGGAGAAGTGTCTATTTAGGTCCTTGGCCCATTTTTTAATTGGATTGTTTGTTTTTTTGGTGTTGAGTTGTCTAAGTCCTTTAAAAGTTTTGGTTATTAGCCCCTTATCACTTGTATCATTGGTCATGCAGTTTAGATGAGTTAGGAGGCTGTGGAGCCCTCCAGATGGGCGTGGAGGCCTTCCTTGGAGCACTGGTATTATGAAAGGAGAGTAGATGAGCAATATTTTAGGGGGCAGTCTTGACAGTATTTTTGTTGAGTGGTTGTGAAGGGGCAAAGCATGGGAGGAATTATGGCTGAGTCTTGGCTTTTTGTTAGAACGACTGGATAAAGAGTGGCAGCAGTCTCTGAGACGGGGCAGGAAGCTGGGGAGGAACAGGATTTTCAGGGTAGATGAGGTGAGGGGGAATGAACTTATGACATATTGAGTTCGAGGTGCCTGTGGGGACGCCCAGGTGGAAGTGTTCAGGAGGTGGCTAGATAAACATATCCAGGGTTGTGTGCAGAGCTTGGGAGTGGATGAATTTACTTGGAGTTGTAGGAGGAAAGTTTAGGGTAATAAGAGGTTATAGGACAGAACTGAGGACTTAGGAATGAACTGAGGATGAGCAGCCAAGGAATGAACTGAGGATGAGCAGCCAAAGAGGAAGGAAAGCCAGGAGATAGGTGGTTTGCCAGAAACCAAGAGAACAATTTAAAGAGGAGGGAGTAGTCCGTGGGATCAAATGTGCAGAGAGGAAAAATAGAATGAGGTCCTGTAAGAGCCAGAGGATTGAGTAATGGTGAGGTGAGTAGTGACTCTGGTAGGAATGATTTGATAGAAGGGTAGGCCCATATGATGTATTTTGAACACCTTCTCTTTTCTCCAGCTCCATCAACTGCCATTCTACTCCGAGGCATGATCATCTCTTACCTCGACTTTTGCTGTAGCCTTCTGATTAGTCCACTGTCATAGTCTCTGTTCTGCAGAGAAAGTGACCTAGTGAAGAGGCAAATGTAACTAACTATGTTCCTTCCTTGCTTAGCATTTTTTAATGGTTTTCTGTTACTTAAATTCCTTTACATAAAGCACAGGCCTGCTGCCTCCTCCTCTGTCCTCATCTTGTAACATGGTCTCTTTCTCTCTGTCAAGCCTCAGTTGCCTTCCTTAAATGTCTTGAGCTGGTCATGTCTTTTTTGGCCGTGAGGACTTTGCACATGCTGTGCTCTTTATTTGGAAGTTTCTTACCTCCCTTTTCATCTACTTCATTTCTACTTGTCTTTCAGATTTTTGTCCCAGCTGCACTTGCTTAGAGAAGTCTTCCCTGACCTCCCTCACATGGTCAAATTTCTCTGCTGAGTGTTCTCCTAGCATCACTTGTCTTTCTTTTATGGCTGTGGCAGGTTGTATAACATTCCTAGGTCTTCTCCCTCCCTACATCCATGCCCTTTGTCAGGTGGCTTTGCAGTTCATCCCCCAGAGTAGTTCCCTAACCCCCTGATATTGAGCAAGGCCAAATGACTTTCTTAGGCAAGTGAAAAATATCTGGAAGTGAAAGTGTGCCAGATCTGAGCCTCGACATTAGGAGGCCTGGTGCATTCTGTCTGCCTCTCTTGAGCTTCTGCCATTGCCTGTTATGAGACCAGGTCCCACAATGAACTCAGGTGGCATAGTTCTTCTGAACCCTCACTGCAGTCTGCAACCTGGAGTCCAACCTAACCCACACAAGTTGTAGCTGATTTGCAGAAGGTGAGAATAAGGGAGGTAGGTAGTTTGGGGTAATTTGTTACGCAGAATTACTTTAGCAATAGATGGCCAATATGATAGCAACCACAGTTGCAATTTTAGAGATACTTATGCTATTATTTGTCTGTCTTACTAACTAAACACTAAGTTTTATGGAGGCAAATTTCAGGTCTGTTACTGTGCACCTATTTCCAAGCTCTCTGCACAGTGCCTGACATGTGGCGGGTGTGCAACACACATTAAATGACTGAGTAAAGTCTGTATCAACTCAACCAAGTGGCTTATGTCTTTATCTTCTATGATAATCTTAGGAGTTTACTGATTCTAGACAAATTGGTCCACTGCCGAAGGTATCAGATACATTTTGCATTCCATTATAATACTTTTCTATCTTGAAATAAAATGACAGCTTTTAGAAATATAAGTTTCAGGGCTAAAAAGGAAAGAATAAACAAATGGGACAACATCAAATTAAAAAGTTTTGCATGGCTAAAGAAAACATCAGCAAAATGAAAAGGGAACCAACTATATGGGCAAAAAAGTTTGCCAGTGATATCTTGACAAGGGTTTGATCTCCAAAATATATAAAGAACCCACATCAGGAGGGCAAACAATCCAATTAAAAAATGGGTGAAGGACCTGAACAGACACTTCTCCAAGGAGGACATACAGAGGGCCCAGAGATATATGAAAGGATGCTCAACATCACTAGCCATCAGAAAGCTGGAAATGAGATACTACTTCACACCAGTCAGAATGGCCATCATAACCAAATCAACAAACAACAAGTGTTGGCAAGGTTGTAGAGAAAAGGGAATCCTTGTACAGTTGTTGATGGGAATGCAGACTGGTGCAGCCACTGTGGAAAACAGTATGGAGTTTCCTCAAACTAAAAATGGAATTACCTTTTGACTCAGCAATTCCACTGCTGGGATTATACCCTAAGAGCCCTGAAACACCAATTCCAAAGAACCTATGCACCCCAATGTTCATAGCAGCATTATTTACAATAGCCAAATGCTGGAAACAGCCTAAGTGCCCATCAGTCAATGAGTGGATCAAAAAACTATGGTACATTTACACAATGGAATATTACACAGCAGAAAGAAAGAAGGAGATCCTACCTCTTGTGACGGCATGGATGGAACTGGAGAGCATTATGCTAAGTGAAATAAGCCAGGCAGTGAAAGACAAATACCATATGATCTCACCTATAAGTGGAACCTAATCAACAAAACAAACAAATGAGTAAAATAGAATTGGAGATATGGAAATAAAGAACAAACTGACAGTGACCAGAGGGAAGGGGGGAGGGGAATAATAGGGGAAAGAAAGGGAAAGGTCATCGAGGAACATGTATAAAGGACCCATGGACAAGGACAATGGAGAGGGGATTGAATATTGGAGGGGGTGGGCGGGGCAGGGGAGAGCAATGGGGTAAAATGGGGGCAACTGTAATTGAAGAACAATAAAAAAAATAAAAAGAAAAAGTATTATTGTTGCTGAAAATCTATAAAAAATATGATTTCTATAATTTAAAAAGAAAATTTGATAAAACATTAGTGTGTATTAAGAGGTTATAGTGTGAATTATGGGGAAAAATACTCAATCTGTAACCTTGAAAAAAATAAATGTTAATCACATATTCTGCCTAGTTACGAATTATTTCTTTATCTAGGTTGCTATATATTACACACATCATTCTCCCCCATTAACAAACAGGTCCATTTTCATAGGCAATTTCTACATTAGAAACAGAGATCAGGGCTTTAAGATCTGTTGTTGACTTAAGAGTTAATTTTGGCAGAGTTGAGAAAAACACCCACGGAATTTAATATCTTTGTCTTATGGGGGAAAAAGGCATCTTGTTATAGGAAATGAACACAGGACTTGGAGTCAGAAGACAGGCACTGCTATTTATTAGCTTTGTGACTGTGAAAAATGACTGAACTTTCCTGAGCTTTATTTTCTATACCTGTAAAATGGGATCGATTCCTATCTCCTTCATAGGATTGTGAGAAATTCT
>VMDR010004221.1:0-62466 GCA_007922815.1 Macrotus californicus
TTTGAACTGTGCATCTGATAGGTTGGCTATCTCTTTGTCGCTTAGTTGTATTTTTTCTGGAGCTTTGATCTGTTCTCTCATTTGGGCCATTTTTGTTGTCTTGGCGCACCTGTTACGTAGTAAGGGGCGGAGCCTTAGGTGTTCACCAGGGCGGGGCGGCCACGTCGCTGTGTTGTGACGCTGTTTGTGGGGGAGGGGTTCAAGAGGGAACAATGGCAGCCGCTCCGCTCCCTGCCGGTTACCAGTCACTTTCCGCACTACCCACAGTCCAACGGGGCCCCTCTGGTGCTGGCTCCGGTGCCAATCTCCGGTGGGAGGGCTGTGTATGCTCCAGGACCCTGTGGGTCTCTCCAACGAGCTCTCCTGTGAGGCCGGGAGTTTCTCCCACTGCCGCCCCCTCAATCCCCACAGGAGTTTTCAATCAGAGGCTTTGAGGCTTCACCTCCCGGCGCCGGAACTCTGGGTTGCGGGGTCCGTCCCGCTCCCGAGCTGTTCCCACCCATTTATCCTCACGAGGGAGTGGGATGCCCGGTCCGCAGCCGCCACCTCTCCCGGCCAGCTGTGCCTTTCCCGGATCCGCCAGCCGCCGCCCCACCACGCGAGTCCTCTCTGCCCCTCCTACCGGTCTGGATGTATGTTTCTTAGTTTCTTGGTTGTCGGACTTCCATACGGTTCGATTTTCTGTCAGTTCTGGTTGTTTTTTCTTTTAAAATTTGTTGTTGTCCTTCTTTTGTTTGTGTGAGGAGGCACAGTGTGTCTACCTACGCCTCCATCTTGGCCGGAAAATCAAAAAGCACAAATCTTAAGTGTAATATAAATGCAGACCCCTGGGCAGCCAAAATCCTTATCAAGATGCAGAACAATGCCATCACCTGAAAAGTCCTCTCAGCCTCCTTCCTACTCAACTCTGTCCCCACCGTCCAAGTTGTAACCACAGTTCTGATTACTCTGCCATCACCATCTGATTCATGTTGTATGTTCTAGAACATTATCTCAATCTACTCATAGTATATGCACTCACAACCACTCAGTGAAATCTGAATTTAGGTCACAGGAGCCCATGCTGAGCTCTTGAGCCAGAATCTGCCTTTTTTTTGTCAAGAGAGGCTGGTCAGGGTGCCTTCCTGGAGGAGGTGGCATTGCTGACTCTCCCTGGCTTTCTTCCCACCTCCCTGGCTGCTCCTTCTCAGCCTCTTTGGGCTCCCCCCTTCCTCCATTTGCCCACCCATGTTGGTGCTGCTCAGCGTCTGGCTAGACCAGAGCTTACAAACCAGCCAGCTCCAACCCACGGATAGGTTTTATTTGGCCCACACAGTATTTTTTTAAAATTCGAATTAGTTTTAACATTTAAGAGCTGAGGGATTTTGCTTTTAAAAATATCCAGATTTCTGTCTTCTCTTAGAAATATGGAACATCTGGCGATGCTGCGTCCCTCTTCCCATATGGCAAGCATTGGCTGCTCTGAGCCACCCCCCACTGGGGGGCTCTCAGGCACCCAAGCCCTGAATTAACACCTGTCGAGTTTGAGGCGGTATTGAAATGGTGTTCAGCCAAAAGCCCTAGAAACAAATGCTCAAAGACCACCGTGGAATAACCATCTGTCTTCCCGAGGAGAAACAGACCTGGGGGGAACAAGGACGGGAGAAGGTCGAGCCAGCATAGTTCTACAAGATAACACCTCAGGTCTCCCATACCTGAGGAAGAATGTCTTGGGCTTAAGCAGTACAGGATAAAGCAATTCTCTAAAGACACCAGGATGCAGGCATCTGGGACCCAAACCCCGTGTGAGAGACAGAGAGCTCTGAGACAGATCAGAGAAACAACCAGAGTGAAGCAGAGAGAAGGAAAGAGGGAGATTCAGTCCCTTGAGACCTTTTTCTGAGGGGAGTAAAATGGAGTGGGGTTTGTTTGTGTGTGAGGGGGCAGCTATAATCACTCTTCCTGTCTCCATCATCACCATCACCACCATCATCACCACCATCATCACCACCATCATCACCACCATCACCATCATCACCATCATCATCACCATCATCATCAGTATCACCATCATCACCATCACCATCATCATCACCATCATCATCAGTATCACCATCATCATCATCACCATCACCATCATCATCATCATCATCACCATCATCATCAGTATCACCATCATCACCATCACCATCATCACCATCACCATTACCATCATCACTATCATCATAATCATCATCCCCATCATCTTCATCATCATCACCAGCATCACCAACATCACCATCCTCATCTTCACCATCACCATTATCTTTGTCATCATCATCATGGTGACCATCACCATCACCATCATCATATCATCATCACTGCTATGACTATTCTCACCATCACCATCATCACCGTAATTTTTCTCTCTAATAATGGCACGGGCAATGAGCCCAGCCCTTTCTCACCAATCTGGGACAAAATATTGGAATGAGACAAGTGGAGTACTCACTGCCCCTTCTTCCTCCCACCCATCTCCTGCCCCCCAAGATATGCCTGGTGTGGGGACCACAAGTGGCAAAGTCTAGCCCTGCTCCCCGAGGGGTGGGGAGACCCCTGGGGCAGATTCTTGGGAACCTTAGTTTTAGCTCCAGCTATGACTGCCTGGGTGGTGACATCAAAGTGGCAAGATCCCCTTCCAGGGTCTCTACCTGCCCAGGTATCAGTGTGGCATAAGTGGGTTCCTGAGATACTCAACATAGGCAGTGCCTGTAAGCTGTAAAGTGTGTGGCGAGGCACAGGAAGATCCCTGAATGCATGGGAGCAATCCTTCGGAGATGTCCTTCAGCTCATGGGAGGGATCCTTACAAAGACACAATGTGTGGGTTCTTCTTCCAGTAGGAAGGGTCTAACGCAGAAGCGAGGGGTCCTCACCAGGGTGTGCAGGGGCACTATGGAGCCGTCTATACACTCAGAGGAAAGTTGGTGTTTAGAAGCTGTGTCCTTATACAGGTTTTTTTTTTTTTTTTTTTTTTTTTTTTTTAAGTAGAAGAGGCTTTTATCCCAAAGGAGGCGTCCTTTACAGGTAAGAGCTCGTTGACACAGGGAATTGAGCAATTTTTGTTGTTGTTGATGTGACTGCCATTATTTGTAAAACGCTGTGCAGATACCAGCGACCTTTGCGGGGACGTGAGGGTTGTACGGTAACATAACAGCATGAGCAGCCTTTTAGGGACGAAGATGCGCGGTACCTGCGCGCTGGCCGCAGGTGGGAGCCGTCACGGAGCGGCAGGCACGCTGGGGCCCACCCGCTACGCCGCAGTCCCAACTGCCGCCGCCAGGGGCAGCACCGCGCCCGCCCGGCCCGCGCCTCCCGCCTCTGCCCCCCCAATCTCCGCCCCCCGCCCCCTTCCTCCCCCCCGCCCGCTGCGCTCCCCAGAGCCCCGCCAGACCCCGCTCCGCCCGCGCCCCGCTCCATCACCGAGGCTCCCGCAGCCCCGGCGTCGGCCCCGCGCGCCCTCCCCTGGGGCCATGGGGGAGCCCCCGGGCTACCGACCCTCGGCCTGGGTGCATCTGCTACATCAGCTGCCCCGCGCCGACTTCCAGCTCCGTCCGGTGCCCAGCGGCTTCGCGCCCCAAGAGCAGGAATACCAGCAGGTGGGAGCGGGCGCGGGGGCTGGGGGTCAGCGGTGCTGGGTCCTGCGAGAGGAGGGCGCTGGGTGACAGACCCCTGCGTTCTCTGAGGGTGAGGGCTGGGCCCCGACTTTGGGGTGTCTGAGGGAGAAGTCGCACGGGGCTCCCATTCCTGGAGGTTCCCCTGGGACGGGCGCTGGGGGGACCAGACCCCTCGCTGCTTAGATAAGAGAGGGCTAGTGGCCTGGACCCCTGAGCCCCCGAGGAGGGAGGAGAATGGGGGCCCTTGCATTCCAGGGTCCATGAGAACTGCCTGGAAGGCTAGCGCCCAGGGTCACCAAGGGGGGCTAGGCATCCTAAAAGATGACCCCTCCCTCATAGGATGGACAGTCCATTGAAGGTGGGGCGCCGGAGAGAGGAGCTGATCGGGGGTGGAGAGGAGAAAGGCTGGGGGTGCCCTAGCTCTGGTTCTGGGACAAGACTGAAATGGGGAAGGGGGTGAGGAGGTTAGGGCCAGGGCTGCGAACATGAGGTGGAGATGTGGGAACAGGAGGCTTGGAGCCCGCCTCAGGATAGCAGGGGAGGTCAGGGCGCTGGAGGGGCGGGTGTGGGGAGGTGGGCGTGAGGTTTGGCTTGGGGAGCTGAAGAGGACCGACATGGGTCCTGAGGGTGGGGTGGGGTGGGAAGCCTCCGGAGCCCCAGATCTCTGGGGAAGGGGGCCCAGCCTGGGTCAGCTCCAAGAGGGGCCAAAGAACTGTCCTCTGACCCAGTTAAATTGAAGTCCTTGACTTTGAGCTTAATGAGCAAAGCTTGGTTGAGCTGCGGGCGGGGTGGGGGGACTGGGTGTCCTGGTGGGGCCCGGGATGGGTTCTAGGCCCTGCCTGTAGGGTCTAGACCCCTCAGATTTGTCCTGGGGAGCTCCTGGGACCAGGGCTGGGAACTGGAGAGCTTAGTAGGAGGGGGAGGGGTCCCAGAAATGCAGAGAGGGGGATGTGTGCTGTATTCTGAGCTATTTGGGTCATGGCTGTGCCAGCCTGAGCAGCCCCTCCCTGCCTCCCGCATGCGCCCTCTCCCCACCAAAGGGGTCCGCCAGACCCTGTCCCGCAGCCCCTGTTACACAATCACAACCTCCAACGCCGTCCGATGCCTGCTCACAGCCAAGGAGACCGTCCCACGCGGATGCCCACACAGCCACTCACGTCCCAGACCCCGTGACCGCCTGAGACACTCAAGCAGGCTAACGCTGCCCCCCCCAACTACAGCCAGGGGGACAGCACTGAGACCAGAGGGCACAGAGTCACACCCCCGGGAGGGGACTCCGCAGTGGGCACAGCTGGGAAGTGATCAGGGCTCTGGTGACACTGAGCTGGGGACACAAACACACACACTCACTTATATGCACACACTCCCGCACACACACACACAAACACACACATTTTCACACTCACGTGTACTCACACTCACACCTACACATATACATTCACACACATACACTCATACACACACATACACTCGCACACACTCACATATACACTCCCTTACACACATATCCCCTCACAAATACCCTCACATGCACACATTCACACACACACATAAACACAGTTAGACTCACATACACCCATATTTATGCACACACACACATTCTTGCCCTTGGTCACACACACATGCACACACATGCTCACATACACATTTGCCTACTCTGCTCCCATTGATACGTGGCACCCACCCGCACTGACATACTTCCTCTTTTCTCTCTCACACACCACCTGAGACCCACTAAGACAGAAGGAATTGTGCCAGAAACACACAGATGCCCATATATCACTCTCTCACACTTGCAGATACAGGCGTTCTCATAGAGACACACATATACTCACACGTGTGCACACACACACAACACACACTTAAGTGCATTATCCCATGACAGGCAAACTCGGTCAGAGATAACACATCTGTAACACAGCCAGAAACACAAACACTCACCCTTGTCACACACGCACTCACACACACCACTGTGAGCACAAAGGCAGACACACCGGTTTAGGGGAGACAGCGTGAATGTGTCCAGAAGTCTGATTCTGTCCCTGATGTTGTCCCCACCATGCTGTGTGGCTCCAGGTAAACCCCTGCCCCACTCTGGGCATCTATGGAGACGACAAGACAGCAGAGCCTCCCCTGTAAAATCCTGCCTCGTGGAGAAACCCCCCCGCCACACACACTTCTACAAGGCTTTTCCAACCACAGACACTTTCCGTCCCTGCCTCTGTCCGCCCTCCCTTTGGTCCTCTCTCCACCTCTGTCTCTGTCTGTCTCTGACCTTCTGCTTCATCTCTCTGAGCCTGCTGCCCTCCTGCCCCCTGCTCTTTCTTCACTCTCTCAGTCTCCCAGTCTCCCAGTCTCCATCTCTGAGTCTTACACACACACACACACTCTCTCTCTGTGAGGCTGTGAGGCTGTCACACCCCCTCCCCATGAGTCCCTGGGTGACAGACTCACACTGTGGTGGGTGTGCAGAGCTGAGCAGCAGGGGACAGAGAGTGAGCAGTGAGTGGGGAGGACCAGCAGGGAGGAGGGAAGAAGCCTGCCACCCCCAGCCTCACACACATCTCTGGGAAGAGGAGCCCCCACCCTCCCCCAATCCCGCTGTTCTGGGTTTCAGTCCTGAGAGATGCTCCATCCAACTACCTGGTTGAGGAGAAACCTGAGGCTCAGAGAGAGGTGGGCCCTTGGCAACCACACACAGCCATGGGTGGGCCAGGCAGAACTAGAACCCAAGACTTGGGCCTCCCAGTGACCCAGTTCCAAATGACAGAGCCCCAGCCTCCAGCCTGGGAGACGGGGCACCCCATCTCTCCCCACAAACCTGAATACCACAGGTTGGGCTTGCCCCCCAGTCTGGCGAGGGATGCCTCCCTCCTCCGCTGAGACCATGGGTGCTGCCCTCCAGCTGAGCTGGAATGGAGCCCCAGCGCCTCTGAAGCCCCATGTCGTCCCTTCCCCAGGCCCTGTTGCTGGTGGCTGCCTTGGCCGGCCTGGGTCTGGGCCTCAGCCTCATTCTCATTGCTGCCTACCTCATCCGTGTCTGCTGCTGCCGGCCCCCTGAGCCCCCCGGTACCAAGAGCCCCCCACCCGGGGGAGGCTGTGTCACCTGGAGCTGCATCGCTGCCCTTCTCGTCGGCTGGTAATGGGGCCCCAGGGTGGGTCGGGAGAGTGGGGACAGGGTTCCCCAAGCTCTCTGCCAGGCTTCCTGTGGTGTCCTAGAACCCCACCTCAGCCGCCAGCAGAGTTGTCCCCATTTGATGGATGGAGAAACTGAGGTTCAAGAGATTTGACTTTCCCAGGGCAGCCGGCCTGGCAGGACAGGGTTGGGGTGAAGAGCTGGGCGGTGAGACTGCCTCGGTTTGGTGGCTCTGCCACCGAATGGTTGTGCCACCTGGGGGAGTGATATAGTTCTCCCTCCCTCAGTCTCCACATCTCTAAGATGGGTATTACGGTAACACCCACCTCCTAGTGATAAGGTTGAATGAGAGACAGTACAGGGCCCAGCTCACATCTGTACTCCCGGTAAATGTTAACCCATGTCATTCATGAACTCATTCATTCGACAACCACTCCCTGAGTACCTACTACGTGCCAGGGAATACTGACCAAGCCTGGCCGGTCACAGCCCTCAGGGCAATGGAGGTTCTGGTCTGGGAGACAGACAACAAGTCTGGTCTTGCTCGCCTGCTGGACTCGAGGATGTCACTCCCAGTTTTGAAAGAGGATGGTTCAGGGGAACGGACAAGGCCACGTGGCCCAAGTGGCAGAGTGGAGATTCAGACCCACAACTCCCTGGGAGCTTCTGGGACAACACCAGGGGTGGAGGAGCAGGGCAGTTGGCACACCATACACCAAGGGCTAGCTCTGAGCACAGCCCTACCGGCAGCCCCCCACCCCCCACCCACACGCACACCAGGGCAGGGCAGCTGTCCTATTACATAGATTAGGGCACTGGGAGACCTGCCCGGACGGGGCGGAGGGGGAGCGGAGTGGCCCGGAAGCCAGCACTCCCACTGGCCACCCCGGCCCCTCCATCACCTCCTAGAGCAATGTGTCTCTTTGGGGGTGTTTGTGGAGGAGGCGGCTGGGCGGCCTGCGTCCAAGATGCTTCCTCTCAGGGCCCTCCTGAGTGGGGGTGGACGGGGCAGGCGGACAAAGGCCCGGTGGGGGAGAGACACGGCCGGCCCCCGCGGCCTGGGAACAAGAGCAGCTTTGTGGGACTGCGGACAATGGGCGGGGGCGCGGGCGGGCGTTGGGTCCCAGGGCTGGGGGTGGGAGCCTGCGCTGCGGCTGGGAACTGGAAGGGCGTCCCGCTCCCTCCTCCTCTGTCTGGCCCTGGCCCCTCAGCGGAGGGACACACTGGAGTGGGGGGTGGGGGCCATTCAGGCCCCACAATGGAGCTCTGTGTGCTGGCCGCAGAGGGGCGGGGGTGCCCACAATCCCTTGCTTGGCTCCCAGCTGGCCAGAAGCTTGGGTCCCGCGGGTGAGGGGGGGGTTGGCTGGGAGCTCCAGGCTCGGGTCCCCCAGAAGATGGTGCCTGGGGGCGTGAACTCCTGGGAAACCCCAGAATGCGGGGGAGGGGATGGCTGGACAGGTGCTGAGGACCCTGGATGCTTGGGAAAGGGTGGAGGAAACGGTTGAGGGACCAGCTGTCATGGGTGAGGGGGAAGACTGGTCATCCTTGGGCTGGGCGGGACAGAGGTTCCGCTTCAGTGAGGTGCGAGTTAAATCTGGGGTACCCTCCCCTCTCCACTCCACCTACCATTAGCATCACAATGACGTCCCTCGCCCGGGGGAGTGAGGCCTTCCCGTTACCGTGGCAACCAGGGGGGCCAGCCTGGAGACATCCTTTTCCCACGATGGGCTCGCCCAATAGGGGTGGGGGTGGGAGGTGGGCTTGGGTGTGTGAGGGGGTGGGGGACAGCGGCCCCCAGGGTCCCAGGACCCGTTGTGATTTCCCGTCCCTCCTTCTCACAGCGCCGGCATCGGCATCGGTTTCTATGGCAACAGCGAGACCAGTGACGGGGTGGCCCAGCTCAGCTCCGCACTGGTGCATGCCAACCACACGCTCAGCGCCATTGACCACCTGGTGAGGGGCCAGGAGGCAGCGGCTAGATCCCACCCCCACCCCCACACTGGTTCCTACAGGGCAGCAGGGAGGGTGGGGGAGCAAGGGCCCCCCATTCCAGGGAAATGAAATCCGAACTCCAGAGCCAAGACCCAAGACCTAAAATTGAGGACCCCAGACTCAGAAAGGCAGATGTGAACATCAGACCCAGGACCCCAGACTGAATCCTCCTTCTGGGAGCCTGGATCTCTAGCTGGGCTTCAAGCCGGACCGGAGAGCCCCCTCTGTCCATTCCTTAGCCACAGATGCCCAAGCCCCAGATCTCAGACACCTGCCATTGCTTGGCCCTACTTCACAACCCTGTCCCCCACCCCTGGGCCCCCTGAGAACACCCTCCCCTGACCCCAGACCCACCCCTGCGTCCAGGTGCTGGAGATGGTGGAGAGGCTGGGGGAGGCTGTGAGGACAGAGCTGACCACTCTGGAGGAGGTGCTCACGGAGCGCACAGAACTGGTAGCTGCCACCCGGGGGGCTCGGCGGCAGGCGGAGACTGTGGCCCAGCAGCTCCAGGGGCTGGCCTTCTGGCAGGGAGTGCCCCTGAGCCCCCTGCAGGTGGCTGAAGATGTGTCCTTTGTGGAAGAATATAGGTGGGTGACCAATCTTCTTGCTCTGTGGCAGGGGGCGAGGGTTTTCAGCCTGGGTGGTTGTGCCCCCAGGGGGCATCAGGCAATGTCTGGAGACACAATTGGTCATCACAACTATACATCTGGTGGGTGGAGGCCAAGGATGCTCCTTAACACCCTGCAGTTCCAAGGATGGTCCCCACAGCAAGGAGGGTTTGTCCTCTGTCAGCAGTAACCAGGTTGAGAAACCTTGACGTCCAGAGATGGAGCAAGTGATGCCCACCCTCACACCAACTACTCATCCATTACGCAGTCCCTTCATTCATTCATTCCTTGACTCCCACATTCATTAATTCACTCTTGTACTTCCTCATCTCCAGACTAGCCTGTTAAGGAGTTCACTCCCTCAGCCATCCATTTGATACCTGTGTCCATTCAACAACTTCTTGTTGAGCACCTTTTGGTGAGAAAAACGGCAGCCCCATGATTAGGGGCATGCACCCTGGAGCCAGGTGGCCACTCTGTAACCACATGATCTTAACCCAGTCCTCTCCAGCTCTCAGCCTCCGTGTCCCCATCTCTGAAATGGGAAAAATGGATAGCACCCCTCCGCTCTTATTAGATTGTTGAGCATCCAGTGAGTTGGCACCTGTCCAGTGACTAGCACGCACTGTACAGGTGTTGGTAAAGTGTAGGTGTTTATTAGATAGACTAATGAACAAAGCAGGGAGAGATTCCTGCCAAGAGTAAGGGGGAACCAGTAATTGACTGTCCTCAGGGAGGGGGTGGAAAGAGCTTTGGAGAACATGAAGCAAGAGAGAGGGTGCACTGTGGACAGAAGCTGGTGGCTTGAATGGGGAGTCCTGGAAGGCCACACTGAGAAGGTGCCATTTGAAGGAGGGGACAGAACAAGTTAGACAGACTTCTGGGATAGCCACCCTTCCCAGTGCCACCATGATGACATCCTCATTACTTTGTCCACTAAGAGTTATTTCTCTCGTTCATCCAAAAACAAAACCTTCGAGGGCCTGGCCTAGGTGAGGGGGCAGAGATGGGAGACTGGAGGTAGACAAGGCTGAAGCAGGCCCGAGGAGGACACCCCGCGGGGTTTCAGATATGCCTGGCTCCCAGCGAGTCCAGGTCCTGTGTGATGGCCGAGCCCAGGGACCATACAAGCTGGCCTCAGCCCCTCCCAGGTGGGCTGGGGTAGCCCTGCAGACCACGCCAGGGTGAGGTGGACCCACCAGCAACAGGAAAAAGCCCTGGAGTGTCTGGCACTTTCCAGTCCTTCAAACAACAGGGCCAGTTTCTTCTAAGGAAGTCGGCCTGGAGGGAGGGAGAGCTTTGCTAGCGGAGTTCACGGAGGCTTAAGGCAGGTGTTCACGGTCAGACACTTAGAGCAGGACTGGCCGCCTGCCAGAAGCCAGCGGCATGAGCTGGCAGTGGGGATTTGCAGAGCAAAGGCCTGGAGGCCACCTGGGGCCACTTGGGGACCCCAGCCCCTGCACAGCAACGTGGGGCCACGGGAACATGCTATTTATCGAGCACTATGTGGCTAGCCTGTGCTCTGGCCTCACATACATTCCCCTTCCAGTCGGAGTGAATTGTTATTCGCTGGTACTGAATCGCTAATTGATACTTCAAGTTCCCTTATTCATGTTCAGGCTGGTATTTAAGTGTGTCCATGTGCCTGTTTCCTCCCTCATCAGCCTCACGGCAGCCTTTGGAAGCAGGTGCTGCTGTAGACCACCCCCGTTACAGGTGGGGAAACTGAGGCCCGTGAAGCAGAGTTACTAAGTTACACATAGCTAAGAAGTGGCACCCTGGCTGGTGTGGCTCAGTGGATTGAGCGTGGGCTGCGAGCCAGAGGGTTGCCAGTTTGATTCCCAGTCAGGGCACATACCTGGGTTGTGAGCCGGGTCCCCAGTGGAGGCCAAGTGAGAGGCAACCACACATTGATGTTTTTCTCCCTCTTTCTCCCTCCCTTCCCCTCTGTCTAAAAATAAAATCTTTTTTAAAAAAAAGTGGCAATGCAGGCAGCCTGCCTGCAGATATACAGCACCCTTAGGTTGTACAACATGATGCTGGTGCTCCACTCTGCAGGTGGGCTCGGGGGCTGGGCTCTGAGGACAGATCACACGTACAGGGTCACAGGTCACAGAGATCGTGCATGGTCCAGTCAGTACGGTCCCACGTGTGCTGACCCTGGGACCTGTGCTCTTTATAGAAGACGAGGGTGGCCCGCCTCCCAGTGCACCCGTTTCACAGATGAGCTGGGCTGTGGCCTGAGGTGACAGGCAGAGATTGGTGTCCAGGTGGGGTCTGGGGGCCTGAGCGCTGGAAAGCTGAATTTGCTGCTTCAGCTGCATGCCTCTGTGTCCGCCCCCCCATCCTACTCCCCCAGATGGCTGGCCTACGTCCTCTTGCTGCTCCTGGAGCTCCTGGTCTGCCTCTTCACCCTCCTGGGCCTGGCGAAGCAGAGCAAGTGGCTGGTGATTGTGTGAGTCTGGGTGCCCTCGGTGGGTTCATGTCACAGCATAGGGGCCTGAGTCCGACCACTCAGCACTTTTGAGAGAGGGACCGCGGGTCCCCTGGGTTCCCATGGGGTCATTCCTCTGTCCCACGGATCCCTATGCCCTCCACGGAGCCCCCGGGCTGGGCCTCCTTGCAGTGGGAAGTGCGGGAAATCCTGGCTTGCCTATGGAATGATGCTGGTGCTGAGGATGGCGGTGATCGCTGACATCTGTGGAGGGCCATGCATGCTGACTCCTTCAGCTGTCACGACAACCTGCAAAGGGCGTGCCTGCCAGGAGCCAGTCAAGCAGATGAGGGACCAGAGGCAGGAAATGGCCACGTCTGAGGCTGCGTGGCCATGATGTGGCTTTGGGTCTCATTCGACACACCCCACGCTCTTCTGGAACCCTTACATGAATCCCACTGGGAGGCGCTTTCCTTCCATTTAATCGAGTGGGAAATTGGGGCACAGAGTGGTTGGGCCACTTGCCCAGGGCTGCCCAGCCAGGAAGTGCTGGCGCTGGAGTCAACTCAGGCCAGCCTGTCCCATTTGGAGGAGCCCTCGCCTTGTCCCTGTCCCTGGGGTGGTGGTTGGGGGCATGCGCTGGCACTGGTGCCAATGGTCATCCTCACACACTCCCTGGGATGAGAGGTCCTGCTGTCCCACCCATGCTCCCCCACCGGAGACTTGGAGATGGTGAAACACGTCCCTGACTGGTCTGAGCCATGGTCGGGCCCAGGGGCTTTGGTTTGCCCCCATCAGGTGCCTTTCTTGCTTGCTGCCCACCCTCCAGTCCTAACCCTGCAAACCCCATCCCCAGAATAAAACTGGGAGGCGATGTCAGCCCTGGAGCTGTCCCCTCTCCTGGCAGAGCAGTCTGGGTGAGCAGGCGGCTAACCAAGAAAGAACCTGAGAGTGTGCTTGGCAAAAGCGGGGTCCTGAGGAATTCAAATCCAGGATGATGGGGCCCAGCGCTGGGCAGTAGCCCCTTCAGAGTCCCAGAGGAGATGAGGCAGAGCTGGCCTGAATCCTGCCAGCCCAGGGCCCTTCTCACTGCCCACCCCTGTGTTCACTGCCTCCCCTGGGCAGGGACCAGATGTTCAATTTGATGTCAACAACCACTTGTCCACGCCCTGCTCCAATGTCTTTGCTCCTAATTCTGATCCTCTAGATTCCAGAGGGTGGGGATAGAACTGTGATGGGACCTGGGGTGGGGGAAGGGAAGAGGCAAGGTAGAGAGATTCAGAACCTCAAGTCCAGTCCCTCCCACCACAGGATGACTGTGATGAGTCTTGTGGTTCTTGTCCTGAGCTGGGGGTCCCTGGGCCTGGAGGCAGCTACAGCCGTGGTAAGCGCAGGGTCCTGGGGCCGGTGGGGGGCTGTTGCCTTAGGTCCTCAGAGAAAGGACATGGGGGCCTGGGTCACAGTTTCTGAGGCTTGGGGCTGGTTTTCTAGGGCCTAAAGAGGCTAGGGGCCTGGACTCCTGGGTCTGAGGGAGGAGGCTGGGGGCAGTGTCCGTGGGAGTGTGGCTTTGGGGCAGTTTATGTTCTGAGCCCCCTTTCCTGCTGCCTCTCTCAGGGCCTCAGTGACTTCTGCTCCAGTCCAGACACCTACATCCTGAACCTGACCCAGGAGGAGACAGGGCTTGGCTCAGGTGAGCCCATTGGTCTGGTGCACACAGGCCTCTGTGCTCAGTCCTGCCTAGGGTGGGGTGGGGATGCCAGAGTCAGCCAGGCTGTCCTGTCCCTGAAGCTCTCAGCACCTGCTGGGTGGGCTGAAAAAGACAGAGGGGTAAAGATGATGGGCTCTGGAGAGGGGGCGAGGCCTGAGGGATGGAGGATATGGCCACTTGGGGAAACTGGGGGCAGCACACTGTGGTCTAACAGACAACCTCAGAAGCAGGGGTTCCTAGGCAGTGTAGAGAACAGCGTGTTTTTGGCTGTGGCCAAGCAGAAGCTTCTAGGGACTGGGCAAGTGGCCAGTCTCAGAATGCCCAGACACTGGGACCACTGGAGGGTCCTGAGCTGGGGAGGGCCCCTGGCCCCGAGGGTGGAAGGACAGGGCCTTGCCCCCAACGCCTTCCCTCCCCACGGAGGCCCACCCCGGCTCATGACCTCTCCTTTTTCCCCTCCTGCCATAGACATCCTGAACTATTATTTCCTCTGCAACCAGGCCGTTTCCAACCCCTTTCAACAGGTTAGGGCTGCGGGCCAGGGAACCGGGTGGAGGAGGGAGGGGCTGGGGCCTGGACTTGGGGGTCCTGGGGGAGGCCGAAGGCGCCAGGGGCCCCCAGTTCTGTGTCCCGAGAGAGGAGTGGGCCATTGGGTACTCCTCGTGCCCTGTGCTCCTGCAGAGGCTGACGCTGTCCCAGCGAGCTCTGGCCAACATCCACTCCCAGCTGCAGGGCCTGGAGCGAGAAGCTGTGCCCCAGTTCCCTTCCGTGCAGGTCGGCGGTCCCCCTACAGCCCGGCTCCCAGGGCAAGGGCCTGGACAAACCCGTGGTGTGGGCGGGGCCCAAGGAAAGGGCGGGTTGGTGGGCGTGGTCATGTAAATTGAGGGGTGTGGTCCTGGCATGTGGGCGGGCCTAGGAAAGGGAGGGTCGGTGGGCGTGGCGTGAGTGCGGGTGTGGATGGGGCCGTGAGTGAGGGAGAGGGCGGGGCTTGGTCCAGAAGTGTGGGCGGGGCCAGGAAGAGGAGTAGGGGGTTGCGAGCAAAGCCTTAAAAAGAGGCGTGGTCCGCCTGTGTGGGCGGTGCTTGAAGAGATGGGCGGGGCCCCGCGACAGACAGGCCTAAAGAGTCAGTGGGATAACCACCCCGCTCTCACCGCAGAAACCTCTGCTGTCCTTGGAGGAGACGTTGAATGTGACTGAAGGGAACTTTCACCAGTTGGTGGCCCTACTGCACTGTCGAGGCTTGCACAAGGTGACTCCTGGCCCCTCCCCAAATTATTCTCACGGGAGCCTCTAACTGAACCCTGAAGGTCCTCCTTCTTCTCCTCCAACCCTGCTGGTCTTTTTCCCATTGTCCCCAAGAAACCTGTCAATCTATCGTTTATGTATCATGTAGTATTCTCTACCTATTAGCTATGTATCCTATCCACCTATCATCTAGATTCCTTCCTTTTTTCCTCCCTCCCTCCCTCCCAAAGGCTGTGCAGCTTAGTCAATTCTGGAGCGAGACTGCCTGGGTTCCAGTCCTAGCTCTTGACCTCAGGCAAGTCACTGACTTCTCTGTGCCTCAGTTTCCTCACTTATAAAACCAGGTTTGAGGGGTGAACACCTGTGAAGCTCTCTTGTAGTGCGTGCTGTCGTCGCCCTGAGGCAGGGGTGGGCAGGACGCCCAGGAGAAAGAGCCTGGTGTCCTGCAGACTCCTTCCCATCTGGGCTCCGATCTGGGCTGTGTGGTGTGTTTCCTTCCCTGTGAAATGAGGGAGAGGGGACCTGCTTTACTGGGTGGTTGTGAGGGTTCAGGAGAAAATTAGCCTTCCCCCTGTGCGCACGTGGGTTTTACTAAGGCTCTGGGGTCTCACAGAGCCCTCGTTAGTCATGCTATCGGGAAGGAACGGCTGTTCTTGTCTTACAGACTTGGATTATAAGGTCCACAGGGCTGGGTCACCCCGCTGGCCCGTGCACGGGGTCCTTGCCCCTCTCATTCTCCTAGCCCTCCACAGCCAGGCAGTCACCTAGTCTTGTCCTTTCTGCTTCCTGACTGTCCTCATCCACTGTCTGGCACCTCCTCTGGTCCCCCAACCCCGAGGGCCTGCTGCACTTCAGGTCTGAGGACACACACCTCCTTTGCTTCCCTGTCTGTGCCCGGATGGGCTCTTGATTAGGCTGCCAGATTCTGCAAACAACAAATACCTTTCTTTACTCTAATTGTGTCCCAGCCACACTGAGGAGACACCTGTACTAGGCTTTTGTTGTTGTGGGGCATCTGAAATTCAAACCTCACTGGATATCCTGTCTGACCTGGCAACCCGACCCCCAGAGGGACCCGCCGATCCCACAGGATGGGTCTGAGCTGCTCCTTGCCATGCTCAGATCCCGCCCATGGCTCCCACTGTCCCCGAACTTCTAAAACTGGCCCTCTAACCATGGGGCATGGGGGCAGCACTGAGTCAACAGTCAGAGCTGCTGAATACCAGAGCTGAGAAAGGTGGGATGTGCTTGAAGGCCACTCTGCTCTTTGTTCACATAGCCCACACGTTTCTCTATGATCCAGATGGACAGTGGGCTGGAGTACAGCCCGAGGGTCCTCATGAGAGAGAAGGAGAGAGAAGGAGTGTGGGTCAGAGTCTCTGTGGCCCACTCATGCACCATGTGAGCCTGTTTCCCCATCTGGACCTCAGGGTCCCCTATATTAAAATCAGGATGAGGAAGCTCAGGGATGACATGGCAGGAAGGTGGGCTCTGAAGCCTGACAGCCCTGGTTCCAAACCCAGCTCTGCCCCTTCCTGGCTTGTGCCTCTGGGCGAGTGGCTTGCCCATTCTGACATTGCAAAAGGCAGCAGTGTGAGCTCTGCCTTTGAACAGCTGTTAGGGGGGTAAAAGGACATTGTGTGTGTTTGTGTGTGGTCCTGTGGATGCAGAACCCTGTTGCCCTGACAGGCCCCTCCCCCCGGGCTTCACTGGCTCAGTACCAGGCACCTGACCCGCTCAAACCAGAAACCTAGCCTTACCTTCCACAACCATGTTGCCGGCAAATCCTGTTGGCCCTCCCTCTAAAACCCTGGTGCTCACCCTGTTCACCTCCCGCCCAGTGGCCAGAGCCTCCTCCCTGTCCCCATCTGCTCTCCCAGCAACAGCCGACAGCTGGGCCAGCCCTGTAAACACAATCCGATCAAGCTCTCCCTTCACTGTAAGCCCTCCAGTGACTCCCCTGCGTGCAGATTAACGTCTCTGCTTCTCGCAGGACCTGCACAGGAACTATGGGGTTGGCTCCATCTGGTCTTCAGTCTTGGCCCCTTGCATCCCTTCCTCAGAGATATCACAGCAGCTTTCAGCCTGTCTCAGTGCTCCAGATCTCCCCTGGGCCCAGCTCTTTCCTGTGGGTGCCACCTCGGCTGTGGGGCCCCAGGACTGCCTCCCTTGGCAGCGGTGCGGGTGGGGTCTCCCGGAACCTGAAGCAGGGTAGGCTCAGGGCAGGCCCCTGGCCAGTCCTTGCAAATGCGTGATGGCCAGGCAGTCAGTAAATGAGGGTCCTGATGATTTCCAGGGATAACAGCTGGATTTACCAAGTGTCTGTTATATACAAGGTGCCATTCCAATGCAGGGGGGTCTTCTAAGTGTTATCCTGGGTGTCGTCTGAGGCCAGCGATTTTGCCCAGGGGACACTGGGCAATGTGTGGGGACATGTTTGGTTGTCACTACTGGCATCTACTGGGTGGACGGTGCGGTGGCAAGGTTCTCAGTGACCGACAGGAGGCTGAGATTTGAGGTCATACCTGTGGGTGTAATAGTGACAGTGACCACAGCACCTACTGTGTGCTGAGCGCTTCCTATATGCTGGGCTCTGTGCTGAACATGTGTGACGGTGAGGAAACTGAGGCGCAGAGAGGTTGAGTGACTTGTCCAGCATTGCACAGCCAGGAGGGCGGTCTGAGTGCTGCACAGGGCGTGCCAGGAGGGGGCAGTGCCCACTGATGCCCTCCCTGCCCACCCAGGATTATGGTGCAGCCCTGCGCGGCCTGTGCGAAGATGCCCTGGAAGGCCTGCTCTTCCTGCTGCTCTTCTCCCTCCTGTCTGCAGGCGCCCTGGCCACCGCCCTCTGCAGCCTGCCTCGCGCCTGGGCTCTATTCCCACCCAGGTCAGGAGGAGAGAGAGGAGGGGGGAGGAGGACCCGGCAGGGGTGGCAGCCGTTGAGGGGGCAGCCTCCTGATGGATCCCCCCATCTCCTTCTCTGCCACTGCCCCCATTGCACCCCAGTGACGACTACGATGACACAGATGATGACGACCCTTTCAACCCTCAGGTACTGGACCCTTGGGTCTGAGGGAGGAGGGGCTGGGGTCTGGACCTCTGGGTCTGAGGGAGGAGGCTGGGGGGCCCACACTACTAAGCCAGACCCCCATGCCATGCCCTCCTCTGACTCCGAATCCCCCACAGGAATCCAAGCGCTTTGTGCAGTGGCAGTCATCTATCTGAGCCCCTTCTCCACATCCGACTGGAGCCAGCCCCTCCTCCCCGGTGAGTTGTCAAAGTAACACCCCAGCTCTCAAAGCCGGCCTCTGCCCTCCTCATCTCCCAGTCTGGGCATGGGGGTAGCCTTCCCCCCCAGCGTCCAGTGCCCTGTCTCTGTCTCCCTCTGCAGTTCCTTCCCTGGCGGCCAGAGAAGACCCCACTAACCCAGCCTCACTGGGCTCCCACCACTAACACCACCCCTGGCCACGGACACCCCAAACAGGACTGCCTTCCTGCCCTGCCCTCTCTCTATGAGCCCTGAGCCCTGGGAGAAGGCCGACAGCCGTGCAGGGCAGGCTAGGGCCCAGGGCTGGCCAGAGAGGGGGCCCTTCCTCCTTGGCCGCCAGGGCCATCCTTGAAGAGACTTGCGTGCCCTCTCTCTCACCACGCATTGGTGGGCTCAGGGCCGCTGATCTCAACTTGTGGCACTAACTTGGGAATGGGTTGATTTGAAATAAAAGGGAAGACTTTATTTTACAAGCCGCTGGGTCCTTCCTATGTCTCCCCTCCTCAATCTGGCCTCTGGGTTGGAGGGGATCTCCCTTCCACTCGGCCTCCTGGCTGCCAGGTGTTTCTACTCCTGCCTGGGCTCCAAAGGAATTGCTATTGAAAAACAAACAAACAAACAAACAAACATTTCCTCCTGATTCTAAAAGCAGTACACGTGTCCTGAACAGGAAAACAGCCATCCCTGGGAGAGAAGAGACAGCCTAGAAATAGGCCTCCGTGTGTGTATATAGGACAGAAGAGAGATTTCAAGTCAGGGTGGAAAGGACTGGTTGACGGGCTCTCCATCCGGAAGAAAACACTCTGTAGACAAGATGAGTGGAAAATGTCAATGTAGGCAAGGGGATAGAGGCATTTCAAGACGAAGGAGAATTTTGTATATTGTATATCGTGCTTGGGGGCGGGGGGGCGGGGGGTGGATATCCCAAAGCCAGAGAGGAAAAGGAAATCTAGTGTGTAAATGGCAGAATGAAAAATAATACTGTTAAGGGACAAATGGATAGTCTGGAGAAAATTGTGTTGTTCTTTTAAGAAATACTACATATGGCAAAGAAATATATAACTCTTACTACATAAATATAATCCACAAAGAAGAAGCCTAACCGATTTAAAAAACCAAGCAACTAAATTAAACATCCAATGAAGTGAGAATCCCAATACCAGTAAATAGACAAAAAGACCTTGAAACCTGGATAATGAGGAACTATAATTCAAACACATTTTCGCCCCCCTACCACCCAGTTCTCATAAAATGAAAATTAAAGGAGTGCTAACATCCTGTGCTGGCCAGGATGTGGAGGACCAGGGCACTCAGACATGCTGCTCCCGAGACTGTGAACTGCAACCCCTATGAAAACTGTCATTTCATGTGAGACAGAATCAAAAATGTACAGCCCCTGTGAGCTGGATGTCCTGCTTTTGGGAATCAGTCTATGAAAACAAGGCGGAGGCATCTAGCTAAGGGCATATATTTAGGGCTATTTGCAGCAACCATACCTTGGCGAAACTCTGGAAACTAAAATCCGCAGAGAAGACAAATCCATTAAGTCACTCTATGGCAGGGCTCTCTGAAGCATGACAGCCATTGGCTAGGTTTGGGATTTCTGCGAGGCAGGGGGGGCGGAGCCTGAGAGATTTGAGGTAAGTGTGACAGACTGGCAGTGCAGTGGACAAATGCACATGAGGCCAGGGTTAAGGGACATGGGCTGTTGATTAAGGCTGCCTCATCTCCTGGACGGGTGTCACGGACAGCTTCCTAGTCCTTCCTCTCAATTCTGAAATCAAAGAACTGCTTGACCAGACCAGAGGGCCTCCCTTAACTCACTAGGCAGCAGACAGAGCCTGACCCACTCTGGCATGGGGTCCCTTACAGACGATTTCCTCGCCTGGGGGTGGGGGTGTGTGTGTGTGGAATGTTCACCTATTTCCTGCAGAAACACTGATGGAGTTACTTCCAAGTACCACGCAGGGTCCTGAGGGTACCGTGTCCCGGGTGCACTATAAACCATCTTGCCTCTTAAAACTGGAAAACCCCAGATCACCAAACACATACACAGCCCCAGGGGTTTCAGGTCAGAGCTTGTTGGTCCAGACAGCCACATGCCTTGCAGGACGGCTTTCTGCTCCCTAATCATTTCCATCTTGCCAACTGCAAGGAATGTTCGAGGCAGCTTTCAACGTGTGGGCCTGAAGCCCGGAAGAGGAATCCACTACAATTTCCAGCGCCGGCCTCTGGGGGGCCACCTGTGTTGACTTTCTTCTTCTGAGCCCTTCCCTGCCCCCTCCCCCTCCCTACCCCCAAGCAGGGGCCAGCCCTGCTGTTTTTCCGGCTCCTTTGCTCTCCAACACTGCCTTCTAGCGACACAGACCAGGTCCAGTAGCTGATCCTTGCGTTGATTGTGGATGTTGGTTGGATGTGTGCAAACTACTGTGAGATTCAGACTGCCTGATCGCCTGCCAGTGATCTTCACTCGGGAAGCTTTAACCAAGAAAAAAAAGAACCGTTGTTTAATTGAAACTTTCCGAAAGGTAAATCTTTTTTCATTTTAAAATGATACATATGAGCAGTTTCACTGCCAACCGAGATGGAGGAACAGGGACTGGATTTGCTCTCCTTCCTGAAACAGGCCAAAAGTCAGACAAAATAAAGCAGTAAAGGTGCTCAGGACTCTGGACGTCAGGCAAGGAAGGAGATAGGAGAGATGGAAAACATGGGGCGGAGCCCTAAAGTCACCACACCAGTGTCCTCCCCTGGGACAGTGGAGGGGAACTGAGGCACAGCACCTCCCACAGGCCTCACTGAAAACTGCTCTAAAAAACAGTCTTATCTTTTAAAAAATGCTCAAACCAAAAAGAGGAAAAGGGGAGCAGAGATGGACAGCTGCTTCGTCTGTGGAGTAGCCCACTCCCTGTCTCACTGCTTCACTAATAAACTCTCTTTCACTTTAAACTCAAAAAAAAAAAAAAAAAGAGAGAGAAAAGATGGACAAATAGAAACCTAATAGCAAGTTGAGAGGTTTAAATGTAACCACACCAAAAATCAGGTTAAAGGTCACAAACACTGCTTTCAAAAGGCAGAGATTGCACGCTTGGGTAAAAAGAAAGGCCCAACTAGATGGTGCCTGCAAGAACCCACCTTAAATATAGGGGGGAAAAAATAAAACTAAAGGGATACTAAACACGCGGTGGTACCCTGGATTGGACTAAAAGCCAGTAGTGGAAAAAAAAGGTGAAATTCCAATAAAGTCTGCCGTGTAGTTAGTAGTAATGTGCCAACGCTGGTTTCTTAGTTTTAACAAACGTATTACAGTAACGTGAGGTGACAGCATTGGGGACACTGGGTGGAGGACATGCAGAACTGTGAGTGCTCTCTGTAACTTTTTTGTAAAAGTATTCCAAAAGTTTAGAAAAATAAAAGGGTACAGGGCGGGAGGTGGAAGTGGAAGAGGCTATGGGGGCGAGGGGGGAGTGTAAAATGGTGATGGGAAAAATAAATAAAAAGGATGAAAAAGGTCAAGCAAGCTAACAGAAACAATATAATATATGGTATCAACAGGAAAGTTACAGTAGAAGACGGGGGAGGTGGGGGAGCCGCCTTTAAATACTGCTCCACCACCTGCAATTCCTACCGTGGCCGGTCCCCCTACGGTCTCGGTAATTTTATCTGACTCCTGGAGGGAAGCAGACGCACCCTCGCGAAGTTTCGTTACAAGAAGTTCTAAAAAGGGCCTGTTTACAGAGATGGTGCAAATTCCTCAGACTGACATCAGCGGCCTTGCAGGACCTGCCTCTTCACTCCAGGACCTGTATCCGCCCCGCCCCCTCCCCCACCAAGCGGGGCTTTTTCCCGCCTCCGAGCGTTCGCACACGCTGTTCCCTAGGCCAGGCGCGCCGTTCCCGTTTCCTTTACTAGGGAAGCTTCCGTTTCCGATGGGGCTCGTTTCATCCCCTTTGAGTTCGTCATTCTCTCCCCCGGGCCTCCACATCCCTGGACAGTGGGCAGTCTGACAAGTCCCACCACCCTAGTTCGTATCTGGGAATCGTAATAATGCTCCCACTAACGCAGCCAAAACACGGCTGCGCGGGCGGAGCCCGCGTTCCATACCGTCTTGCGTGTCCCCTCGGGGACACCGTCCCCACCCAGTCTTCCGGCTTGCCTAGAGCGTCCACCGGGTCTTGCGTAAGCGGAGGGGGGCGGGCTCAAGTCAAGTTCGCAGCGCCCATTGGCTGTGCCGGGTCGACGGAGGCGGGACGAGGCCTCCGCGTGACGTCAGGGCGCCGCGGTCGGAACGACGAAGCCCAAGGAAGACAAGAGTCAGCTGGCTCGCGAGCAATCCTGGGGCCGTGTGGTTATTTCCTTGGCCCACTGTTGCCGAGTCCCGGGGGCGAAAGGACGAGGTGGGTGTGGTGAGCGGCGGGCGGGTGGGCACGGCGTCTCCTCTCGGTTTTAACGCCCCGCGGGCCCCGAGGCCTTGGTGGCTGTCACCCCAACGGACGCTGCCCGCGAGCGTCGACAGGGTGTGGCGGGCAAGGGCGGCTCTGCGCCTGCGCACGTGGGGTGGGGCCCCGCGGCCACGCACCCTCTGGTGCGTGGGGTCCGTTTCTGCTCTCCGCCGGTCCCTTGGAATTTCTGGGCACCCCCCCAGCCCCCCCCTTATCTCCCATTGACGGGGCAGTTCCACGGGGACGATAGCGTTGTCCCAGGCGACGGGTGGCCCTTGCGCCGTCTGCCCGGGAACGTGGTGCGCACGCGCGGCGCGGCCTGGGCGGTGGCACCGGGGCCAGGTGCGGGTATCCGGACTGGCCTTTCCTCCCCCGGGCTGGGCCTACCCCGGGCTTGCCCGAAGGCCAGGGGTCTCCGCCTTTTACGCTTGCCAGGGCCGTCACTCCGGGCACTTGCAGGCCTTACCCCCGTCTCCTTCCTGTGTGGCCTCCCCATCAGTACCCCGCGCCTGAACCCCTGCTTACGCTTTCCTCGGCCCCGGCACCGTTCTCTTCACTCTAAGACGTTTTCTAGGGTTTTCCTAGCTCCAGACCCTTGTTTCTCTCTCCCCACTTCTTGTAGGATTGTCGGGTTCTCTAGCAGGACTGGCCTTTGAGCTCACCCGTGCTTGTCATGCCTTCACGTTTAGTCCCCCCCCCCCCCCAGTTTTTGCCCCGAACACACCCATTCACTTGCTGGAGCCCCTCCCCACTCCAGTCTTAACTTGGGAAGAGTTGAGGCATCCCTAACACTCCCGTCGTAGACCCCCTCGGAGGCCATTGCCTCCTCTCTCCCGGGCCTACCCTCCCTCTAGGGACTTCCCATACCCGTTGTCTGCCTTAGGGAGCCGTTCTGCAGTTGTTTTCTCACGGAGCTTTCTAGGAAGCCATTTCCTCACTTTGACGTTCTCCTTCCGCATCCTCAACTTCTCCTCGTTTCTAGGAGTAACTGACAGCCCCCTTTTCTCAGGTGTTTTCTCTTGTTCTCCTAGGTTCTTTGCCCAAGGCTCCCTCAGACCCTTCCCTCTATTTACATAGTTCTCCCAGCGTTAAGGGTTCACCCAGACTCACCCAGACTCGCTCATTAGAGTATCCTGGCTCTCCTGCTGTTTCTCAGGGATCCCTAGGCTCCTTACCCTTGACTGAGGTCCCCGCCCTGCTCTCTGACCTGCCCCTGCCTCAGCGTTTCCCTCGAATCCTTCCCTTTCATTTGGGTTTCATATCTTCCTCATTCCCTCTGGGAAAACCCTTTAGACTTCCCTCTTTCAGGCCCTTCATTGTCCACCCAGGGCATCACAGGCAGGCCAGGTCTTCCCCTCACGTGGCAGCCCTTTTATTCCTCGCCCAGGATGCCCTTCAGGTTCTTTCCCGCAGGGGATTCTCCTCTCAGACCCCCCTCTTCTGCCTGGCTTCCCGGGAGTTCATCTGCTTCTCTTTTCCACTTTGTGACGTGGTTTTTGCTGCTTCTGGAATCTCCGTAATTTCTTCATTTTCTCACAGACAGTGAAAAAGCAGTCTGGCTCCCGAGGCCCACCCCTTACACCCCAAGGTCCAGATGGCGGCCAACGTGGGTGATCAGCGCAGCACAGACTGGTTAGTGGGCCAGAGGGGCAGGGGTAGGGGTGGGCCAGAGGAAGCACTCCCCAGTGGGGGGAAGTGATGCCACAGTGGGTGGGGTGGGGGGGGCCCACTGGCTGCAGAGTGCCGGGCACGCTTGGCTGTGGTGTGGAGATGGTCAGGCCGTCGGAGCCTCCGCGTTTCGCAGTACAGCGCTTGTTTTGCAGAATTGTGGTGCTTCATTCAGTGAACGGTGGTTGGGAGACAGTCTCCAACACGTGCTACTCAGCCGTCTGTCTTTTTGCTAATTCCTTATTTTCTTCCAAGCTGTGATTATGACCTGCTGAGTGGGGTGGTGTCAGACAGAATTCATTGGTTCACAGAGCATTTAGACCTGCTAGGCACCGGGTCCTCTGTTAAATTCTGCAGATAGTGGTAATTGTTTTGTTTGCTTGACTTTGTAACAACTGCTTGTGTGCCAGGCACCTGCGAAAGTCCTGTAGGTAGGTACTGCCATCGGTTCCGCACGGAAAACTGAAACAGGAACTGGGTGTCAGCAATGCTGTGGATGGGAAATTTAGGAAAAGTAGGCAGTGAGGTGGTGACCGAGGGTCCCAGCCCAGCGGTGGTCGTTCTTACCTTGCCCGCTGGTGCGCTTTGGGGAGAGCGGGCTGACTTGATGTGCGCCCTCCACAGGTCCTCTCAGTACGGCATGGTGGCCGGGGCGGGCAGGGAGAACGGCATGGAGACACCCATGCACGAGAACCCGGAGTGGGAGAAGGCCCGCCAGGCCCTGGCCAGCATCAGCAAGGCGGGCGCTGCTGGCACCTCCGCCAAGGCCAGCACCAATGGGCCTGTGGCCAGTGCACAGGTGAGGAGACCACGTGGGCCTGGGCCCTGACGGGTGGGGGCGGCGGTGCTGGGAGGTCGGGGGTCGGGACACACCTGGTGTCCTCTCAGGTCGGAGGAGCCCTAGACTGGGGGAAGCAGGGACTGTTTTCTTGAAGTGTCTGGGGCGCCACGTGTCCTTCTCCCCGAGGTGCCCGAGTCTGACGGCAGAAGCGGTGGCTCTTGGTGGAGAGACTTCCCCAGTTCTGCTCCTTGGCAGTTAATCAGGAAACAGGCCTGCCCTTGGGGGGCTGCGGGCCCGTGGGCTCTGCTGCCCAGGCTGACAGCTGCGGGCCTCTCCCCACAGTACGTGTCGCAGGCGGAAGCCTCAGCCCTGCAGCAGCAGCAGCAGTACTACCAGTGGTACCAGCAGTACAGCTACGCCTACCCCTACAGCTACTACTACCCCGTGGTGAGTGCACGTGCCCAGTCCCTCCTCGTCCCTGGGGCCCGCCCTCCGGCCTGGTTCTGGTGGCCTTCCGTGTTTAAGGGAGCCCCCCCTCACCCTCCACTCGGCTTCCTCTCTGGGCCTTTGGCAGCACTTACTGCTCAGCATGTTACACATTTGTCTACATCTGCGTGCGTTTTGGGTGCCAACTTCATTCGGGCATGGATGGTTACTCTTTTTTATTTTTTCTTTATCCTCACCCTAGGACATTCTCGTTGGTTTCAGAGAGAGGGGAAGGGAAGCAGAAAGAGAGGGAGGGAAACATTGATCAGTTGCCTCTCATGTGCCCCAGCGGGGGGCCTAACCTGCAACCTAGGCATGTCCCCTGGCCGGGAATCAAACCCATGACTGTTTAGTCCGCGAGATGACGCCCGGCCAACTGAGCCACACCAGCCGGGGCGGGTTGTTTTCTTTTTGCTCTGCTGTAGTGCTTAGAAGAGCTGGCACGCAGCAGGTATTTGTGAAATAGAGAAAATATCCTGAGAACTAGTGGAGGTGGGATGTAGAGTTGATAGAAGGCTTTATTTTATCTAATAACCATTTTTAACGTAAGGAAATTTGGTGCCTTTATGTGGTGGAGAGAAAAGGAGAGGAGTGAGCAATGAGGGGAGGGTCAGGGCCGTCTCAGCTGCTGAGCAGTAGGAGGAGGGGGAGCCGGCCTGCCGCCAACCCTCCTTTCTGCCTGTGCAGAGCATGTACCAGAGCTACGGCTCCCCCTCCCAGTACGGGATGGCCGGCTCCTATGGCTCAGCCACGCCCCAGCAGCCGTCGGCCCCCCAGCACCAAGGCTCTCTCAACCAGGTAATGCCCCAGCCCATCTCCGTGCATGTTGCAGCTCGGGGTGCAGTTTCTGAGTGGCCTAGCAGCAGGGATGGCTGTGTTAAGTTGTTACCCCTCACCCCCTTGTCTCTCCTGCATAGCAAGAGCTGCTCTGTGAATGAGGAGGGCAGAGCAGGGACTTTGAAACTGGGATGGGCCTAGGGCTTGGCAAGGCTGGGGCCTGGCTGTTGGGGTGACAGGAGCAGCCTGGAGTGTTTCAGCCTGTCTTCCGTACTTCCCCTGCATGCAGGCCCCTGTGCACAGCCACACACAGTCTGGCCCTGCACTTCCTGTGAGACTTGGCGGGGCAGTGCAGCCAGTGCAGGGAGGCTGTGGGTCTGGGTTCGAGTCTCGGCACCTGCTCTGGTGGTCTGACTACAAGTCAGGTGACCAGCAACTCACCCAGTTCAGAGTGGGAATGGTGATTGGGGTGTAGGGCTGATGTGAGTGTGTGTGATCATGTGTGTCCTTGACTGGCACGGGGCATGTGCTCAGGGCATAACCACGGGGTGGGGGGTGGGGTGCTGCCACTTAACAACTGGGGCTGTGGGAAAGTAGCTCCATGTCTGAGACTGAGTCTTCTCAGTGTGGAATGGTGGTTAGTAGGGGAAAGTCATGGCAGAGCTGAGGGCTGAGTGATGTGGTTGAGAACTGAGTGAGAGAGCAGCCCCGAGACTCTGCCCCTGTCCTCAGCGCCACTTCCTCCGGCAGCCCCCGGTCCCCGGCATGGACGACAGCATGTCCTACCAGGCCCCTCCCCAGCAGCTGCCGGCAGCGCAGCCCCCTCAGCCTTCCAACCCGCAGCATGGGGCTCATGCTCTCAACAGTGGTCCCCAGCCTGGGACGGCCCCAGCCGCACAGCACGGCCAGGCAGGGCCTGCTTCAGGCCAGGCCTATGGACCGCACACCTATCCTGAGCCCACCAAGCCCAAGAAGGGCCAGCAGCTGTGGAACCGCATGAAGCGTGAGTGGGCAGTGCAGAGAAGCCAGGGCGTGGGGCTGGACCTCATGGCACCCAGGTGGGAGGCACGGGGGTGCTGGGCCTCACTTTTGGGTGCTGAGATCGTCCCCAAGCCTTGGGGTGGCCACCTGGAGCTGGGCCTCCCATTCCCAGGAGCCTGGGGGAGGCCTAACCCCAGCTTTCACTGCCCACCCTCACAGCAGCCCCCGGGACTGGTGGCCTCAAGTTCAATATTCAGAAACGGCCCTTTGCCGTCACTAGCCAGAGCTTCAGCTCCACCTCGGAGGGCCAGCACAGCAGCTTTGGCCCCCAGCCCAACCCTGAGAAGGCCCAGAACCACAGGTGAGGGTCCCAAGCCTCTGTCTGCCCCTCCAGAGGGCAGGGGTCGCTCCCCAGGGTTGCTGTGAACATTAAAAGGGGGAATAAGAAAGGCTGTGGTTGGGTCCGCACGTGCCTTGGCTCGTGGAGCGGTGGTGGGGTGGGCTTTGCCGGCACGGGGCCCCCCAGCTGAGTCCCCACACCTGCCTCACGCAGGGGCAGCCTGTCTGGGAAGCCAGATGACTGGCCACAGGACATGAAGGAGTACGTGGAGCGCTGCTTCACGGCCTGTGAGTCGGAGGAGGACAAGGACCGCACGGAGAAGCTGCTCAAGGAGGTGCTGCAGGCCCGGCTCCAGGATGGCTCAGCCTACACCATCGACTGGAGCCGGGAGCCTCTGCCGGGGTGAGTCCGGCCTCGAGACCGGGCAAGGGCTGCCTGGGTGCTGGGGCAGGGCCGAGAGGGAGGAGCCGAGGGCGGTGGAGGCTGGCGGGTGTGCAGGGCTGGTGGTAAGAGCTCCCTGTAGCCACAGAGGCCTTGGGTTTGCCTCCCATTTCTGCAGCGAGTTATCTGTCACCTGGGTGAGTGCCCTTCCCAACTGAGGTGGTGTGTCCCCGGGGCAGGTGGCAGAGGAGGACATTGGGAGCGTGGGTTGGTGATGTCCTGCTCTGTCCTCAGGCTGACTCGGGAGCCTGTGGCGGAGAGTCCCAAGAAGAAGCGGTGGGAGGCCCCCAGCAGCCTTCACCCTCCTAGGGGGGCAGGCTCCACGACCAGGGGCGGGGGTGCCCAGGCACAGCGAGGGACGCCAGGGGCTGGGGGTGCTGGCCGAGCGCGGGGCAGCAGCTTCGCCAAGTTTGGCAACCGCAATGTCTTCATGAAGGACCACAGCTCCTCCTCCAGCACGGACTCGCGTTCCCGCTCCTCCTCCCGGTCCCCGACTCGCCACTTCCGCCGCAGGTGCGCCAGCTCCAGTCGGGGGGTGGACCTGGGGGGGCCAACGGGGGCCTCACCCTCCCGCTTCTCCCCACAGCGACTCCCACTCAGACTCGGACAGTTCTTACTCGGGGAACGAGTGTCAGCCTGTGGGCCGCAGGAACCCACCTCCCAAGGGCCGGGGAGGTCGGGGGGCCCACGTGGACCGGGGCCGAGGCAGGGCACAGCGAGGGAAGAGGTGAGTCATTGAGTGGGTGACCAGGGAGGGGTGCCCTGCCCTTGGGCAGCGCCGGCCACTTGCCTCCTTCACCGGTCCTCCCTCCCCGCAGGCACGACCCAGCTCCCACTAAGCGCAACCGAAAGAGGGTGGCGGCTCTGGAGTGTGAAGACCCCGAGCGTGAGCTAAAGAAGCAGAAGCGGGCGGCCCGCTTCCAGCATGGGCATTCCCGCCGCCTGCGCCTTGAGCCCCTGGTGCTGCAAGTGGGCAGCCTGGAGAGCAGCGGGGCCGACCCTGACTGGCAGGAGCTGCAGATCGTGGGCACCTGTCCTGACATCACCAAGCACTACCTGCGTCTCACTTGTGCCCCCGACCCATCCACTGTGCGCCCTGTGGCGGTAAGTGCTGGGAATGGCGGGGCCTGTGGCTGGCTGGGTAGGCACGTAGAGCCCTGAGTCCCAGGCGCACAGCCTTGTCTTGTCAGGAGACTTGCTGAGCTTCTGGGCCTTCGGGTCCTTCTTGAGATGGAGAGGACCCCAGCATCCTCACTGAGGCCCAGGGATGGGGCAGGGAATGTTCTCCCAGTGCATGCAGGCCAGGTGCTGATGTGGGGACCAGGCTCAGGAGTGCTCGCTCTCGCTGACCTGTGGGCTCTCTCACGTCACTGAGTGGGTTTGATGTTGAGGCCCTTATTTCAGACGCCAAGTTAGCAGGACCTAACAGGGCCTGGCACGCCCCTGCTGTGCCCGCCTGTGGCTCTGAGCCTCCATGTGACCCTTCCAGGTTTTGAAGAAGTCTCTGTGCATGGTCAAGTCGCAGTGGAAAGAGAAACAGGACTATGCCTTTGCCTGCGAGCAGATGAAGTCCATCCGGCAGGACCTGACGGTGAGGGGCTAGGACTGGGGACCCAGGGCATGGGGTGGGGGGACTGGGGGAGCTGCATCCCGCCTTGCTCCAGCCTGACTCCTGCCTGCTCTCCAGGTGCAAGGTGTGCGCACTGAGTTCACGGTGGAGGTGTACGAGACGCATGCCCGCATCGCCTTGGAGAAGGTGAGTCGGCTGAGGGCTCCCCCCGGGCTGCCCTGGGCTCCCTTCCAGGCCTCACTCTGCTCCTCTCCTTGCACACTTCACCCACCAGGGTGACCACGAGGAGTTCAACCAGTGCCAGACGCAGCTCAAGTCACTGTACACGGAGAACCTGCCCGGCAACGTGGGCGAGTTCACTGCCTACCGGATCCTCTACTACATCTTCACCAAGAACTCCGGAGGTGAGGGGCGCGCCTGCGGGACCGGGTGGCCCCAGCCCCCAGGATTGGGCCCTGCTGATCTTCTTTCTCGGCCGCAGACATCACCACGGAGCTGGCCTACCTGACTCGGGAGCTGAAGACGGACCCCTGTGTGGCCCATGCCTTGGCACTGAGGGCAGCCTGGGCTCTGGGCAACTACCACCGCTTCTTCCGGCTCTATGGCCACGCGCCCTGTATGTCTGGCTACCTCATAGACAAGTTTGTGGACCGAGAGCGCAAGGCCGCCCTCAAGGCCATGATCAAAACGTATGTTCAGCTGAGCTCTCCCTTGCCCCTCCTCTCTTTTCCCTCCACACACTCCCAGTGGGCGGGCCTCTCGCCCCCATCCCCCGTCAGTCCAGGCCCCTCTGGTCTTCTGCCTGGTCCCCGCTCCCCCCTCATCTTCCCCTCCTGTCCTTCATGCTCTCCTCTGCACAGCCGTCCTCTGTCCCGGCCCCCCCGTGTCTCCCTTCCTCTGACATGCTCTGTCTCAGCTCCGGGTCCCTCCACCCCTGCTGCTCCTCCGCCGCCTCTCTTCCATGGCTCTCCTGTCACTGAGTTCCTGCTTTAGAGACAAACTAGAAAACACGGCCCAGCTCTTGGCAGCTTCTGGTCAGATGGGACAGGCCCCATTCCTACTTGAGTCCTTCAAGTGTGCGGAAAACATTAGGGAAACAGGCTGGCCTTGGTGGTGCTTACAGGGGCGTGTCCTCTGCTCCCCAGACATTGAGTGTGCCCACCATGTGCTCGCTAGTGGGGTTACTGGTGGTGTTCAGGGCAGGTGTCTCCCCTCCCCCCCGGGACACAGGGCAGGCTCAGGAGATATCTTCTGTTGTCACCACTAGGGGGCACTACTGGCGTGTGGTGGGTAGAGAGTCGGGGTGCTGCTGGCCAGCCTGCACTGTGCACAGCACCGCACAGCACGTAGTTGGGCCCCACTGCTGGTCTTTCTGTGCGTGCGAGACCCTGGTCGGGGTTGGAGCACACAAGGGGCCTTGAATGCCATGTCTGCTAGCTTGGGAGCCATGGGGTTGGTTGGGAGCTGGCAGGGGCAGTCAACCTGAAGGTTAGGGGCACACTTCAGGGGCCACAGAAACAGAAGAGGATGTAGGGCAGAAACATGGAGGGTGAGGATGCACAGGACCTGCTTACTGGCCAGCTGGGAGAAGGGCGGTGTGCCCGAGGGACCCCTGGCTGCCCCTCCGAGTCACCCTGGGCAGCCAGACAGGACCCTGTAGGGCAGCTCCCGGCCTTCCATGCGCTCCCAGGGTGCAGCTGGGCCAGCAACTTGTTCATCCACGTGTGCTCGGCCCTGGGTGGGGACCCAGCCTTGTGCCTTGTGGGGGCCCCTGTCCTGTCACTGTTGCCAGGGTCACGCTTTCCCACTTCTCAGGTGGGCACTGCCTTTCCTTGGCAGACATGTCCCTTTGTCCCAGAGCTAGGTCCCTGCAGGGTGGCCCGGAGGCAGCTCTGATGTGGGTGTAGCAGGCTCCCCTGTGCCCCGTGGGCAGCGGGTCTGGGGGAGACAGGGCCTTGGGGCAGGACCCAAGTACTTTCTGCTACTGGCTTCCTAGGTGACACTGGCCAGGTTGGCTCTGCCTTTGGGCCTGCAGTTGCCTCAGTGTCTGTTGATGAGAGTAGGGTGACTCAGCTTACAGGCAGAGAATGCGCTGCGTCAGTGTGGCAGCTGTAGAGCAGCTAGCTATTTCTGGGCACGCGCTACATGCTCAGTGAGGAGTGTCTGTTGACATCCAGAGATTCCTGTGTGAAATGTGTAGTAAGTGCCGGCTGACACCTGTGCCCAGGGCATTCCTGAGGCACTCGGGTCCAGCTGTGGGGTCCCATGAGGGCTGGGCCCCCAGCGTAGCAGTCAGCCCTGCTGTCCCATGCCTGTCCCCGTGGGTCACTCCCTCCGCCTGGCCCCTGCCCCTCGGCCACAGTGGCCCTCTTCTGAGGGACTGCTCAGGCCCTGGAGCAGTGGAAGAGCCAGCGGGGTCCTTCCCTCCTCCCCTCCTTCCCAGCCCCCCGCACAGGTAAGTGAGGGTCAAGGGGGGTGCAGCTGGGGTTGGGGCCATCAGCCCCATCCTCGGCTCCCCAAGCCCCAGAGGTGGGGGGTAGGGGTGGTGCCAGAGGTCAGCAGGCAACATGCTGAGGAAACCCTTTGGGTGTCTGAAGGGGGGGCACCCACTCCCTGCTCGTGGGGGCCCCTGCCCGCTGCCCGCCTCATCACATTCTCCTCTTGTCTCCATAGCTTCCGCCCTGCGCTGCCTGTCTCCTACCTGCAGGCCGAGCTGGCCTTCGAGGGCGAGGCCGCCTGCCGGGCCTTCCTAGAGCCCCTGGGCCTGGCCTACACGGGCCCGGACAACGCCAGCATCGACTGCCGCCTCAGCCTGGCGCAGCTGTCCGCCTTCTGAGCACCACGTGAAGGGGCGGGGGCAGGGCCGCGGCCCCCACTGCCGCCTCTGCACATTTTTGAGCCATGGACTTGGGTTGTAAAATAATTGTGGGGAGTGGGCTCCAGGAAGAGCCACCATCCCTGCCCCTGTTTTCCTACCGGGGAGTCTGTACAGAGATTTTTCTACATTTTTATTTTTTGTCTCAGAGGGGTGGGTTAGGGTGGGAGGAAGGGAGGGGCAGCAGAGGGTTGGGGGCTCAGTCTGTCCACTCTGCACCTCTACTAACGCTGTCTCAGTGTTTTCTCTCTCTCTCTCTCGAGCTCGTACTCCGGTACCAACCCGGCACCCTGGCCCGTCCCATGCTGGGGGGGCCAGCGGAAGAAGACAGGCCGCTCTGCCCGTGCCCGCCGCGGCGGGGGCACCAGCACGCCGCCCGCCGCTCACCGCCGGTCGCCCGTGTGCCTACCTCACCACAGACTCTTGTTGCCCAGCCCTCTGGGGCCTCAGTGCTTGGGGCGAGGGGAGCCATAGAGACTGTGTCCTGCCTTGGCTCCCACCCCAGAAATGCCGACGCCACGCCACACCGCGCCACCAGCAGCTCCGAGCCGCCACCCTGCACTGAGGACTCCGGAGGCCATCGCGGGACCTCACCGGCCGGGCCGCCTCGTCTGCAGTTGTACTAAGTTGTCTCGTGTCCCTTCCTCCCTCCACCCCCGTGTTTCTCCTCGTTTTCCCCCTTCCCTCCCTCTTCTTCCTCCTGCCCCTGCTCCCTTGGTTCAGCACAGGTAAACGGTCCCCCTCCCCGCCTCCATGGATCACCAGCTCACGTCATGTTTCCTTCTGTTCTTTTTGTGTGTGTTTATTTAAGTTATTTTTTTTCCTCTTCCTCCCCTTTTCTTTTCGCCCTCCCTCCCTCTTCTGCCATGTAACTGGAGAATGTGCAATGAGTTGCAAACAGCTGGACTGTCAGGCTGCTTCTTTTCCAGATGTTCCTCCTCTGCCTCCCTTCCCTTTCCTCTCCCCTCCCCTTTCTCTCCTTCATTCTTTCCTTGGAGCACTGAGCACGTTTGGAAGCTTGAGCAAAACCAAAATTAAAGAGAGAGAGAGAGAGCGCGCGTGTGCTTTGTCTCTCCTGCTGGGACCGGATCTCCCTCGGTGTTTGGGGTCGAGGTCCGACTTGTCAACCCCCAAGGTCTGGAACTGTCACTGCAGGGGGACCTCAGCCAGGGGCTGGTAGCTGCCCCCTGCCCTCCCCATGCAGCACAGCCAGAGCTGGCTCAGGAGCTGGCTCCCTAGCTCCTGCCCTGGGCTGAACTCAGGTGTGGGGAGGTAGTCCTGGGAGCCCCGGGGGACCTTGGCCAGCGTGAGGTGGGGGTGTAGGCCCCCGGGGGGCTCTAGCACTCTCAGCCCCTCGGCCTCCAGCCTCTGCCTCAGCACTTGGGCCATGTTTTCTAGGGAGGGGGAGGGCAGAGCACAGAGCACATGGGAGCCCAGGAGCACCAGCTGCCTAAACCTCAGCTGCGGGGGTGCTCGAAGTCCCGGGGCCGAGAGTGCGCGTCTGAGTGCTCTGACAGCAGCTGCGGTGTCCCCCGGTCCTGCCAGCCTCAGCAGGGCCAGTGTCAGGTGCAGGGCCTGGGGGGGCACCATGAAAGCAGCACACGATGGTGTCCTTTGGACCAGTTCTTCCTGGGCCTTGGCCACCCCCGCCTGCAGCCCGAGGTCTGTCACCATGAGGGCCACAAAGTGCGTGGGGCGAGGCTGGCGAGGGGCCATGGCCCTGGCCACTGCGGCTTGTCTGCTGTCTTCAGGCCAGGTCCCAGGACCCCACTCCACTTGACACCTCTCCTTCGTCTCCTGGAGGTCTTCTGTGGGAAGCTCTCCTGGGGCTACCAGGGGCTGCTCCTCTCTGGTCCTATCTTTGGCAGCTGGCTTCAGCATCCTTTCTGGCTCCATCCGTAGGGAAGCCTGGCTTCTGGCTCCAACCAGCTTCTGGGCATCCATAGGCGCCCCTGCCAGCACCAGGCTTCCCTCTATGGGGCCGGTCCAGGCCGGCTTTCTGCACCCTCCTGCTGGGGCAGTGCCAGCACAGGGGGCAGCTCCACAGTCCTGTGCTTCCCTGGCCCCAGACATGTCGACCTCAGGCCCTTCCTCAGTCCTGTGTGCATCGTCCTGCGCATCTCTGTCGGGGAGCGTGTCCCAGCGGCCATGTGCATCTCCGTCCCTGTGTACATTTCCGGCCTTGTGCGCGTCGTCATCGTGCACATCTCCGGCCTCATGTGCTTCTCCATCCCCAAGCACGTCCCCGTCCCCACCGTCCAGTGCGTCCAGGATGGTGGGCCCGCGGCCTTCCGCCGAGCCGGAGCCAAAGACGTGATCAGTACGCGAGGCGCGGTCCCACACGATGCGGCCACGGAAGCGGAAGTAACGCACACGGTGCTGTGGCACAGCCAGCAAGCCGGGACCGAGCGCTGCCAGCGGCTCATCCCAGCAGAAGGAGCTGAAGGGCTCCTCCAGCACGCCCAGGAAGCGGTCGGCATAGCCCACAGAGAAGTCAGCAGGGTCTAGGCGCGGGTCCCAGCGGATGCGCTGGATGACGGCCGCGGCAGTGCGCAGCGGCGGCTTTTTGATTCCGGCCTCCACCTCGGCCCCGCAGCTAGGCCGCGCCGGGGACGCGGCCCCGGGGTGGGGCTGGTGACAGCGGGCACCGAAGCGGCAGCGGCCTTCCAGGAAGAAGCGGCAGGCCTGTGGCGGCGGGGGCTCCGTGGTGGGAGCCTCGGGGGGTGACTTGGGCTCTCCTGCCTCCGCCATAGAAACCCGGGCGGTGAGCCGACTGTGGCGTCGCCAGCCGTTGCCCCGACCACACCCTGGTCCGGGAAGCACGCCCACAGCGACCCGCAGGGACTGACTTCCGCCCTAGTGCCTCGCCCTCCAGTGTCCTGGGGGCTCCTGTCCCCGCCCCTTCCACGCACTAGCGGTTTACAAGTGTGACCCCACCCCTTGTCCAAAGGATTTACCAGTGCGGCGCCGCCTCCTCTGCGTCCTTAGTAAGTCTGACTCCGCCCCATCCAATGATTTGCGTGTGAAGCCCCGCCTCTTTCCAAGCAGAAACTGAGCTGGTCCCGCCCCGCCCCTCTGGGTTGCGCCCTCTGCAGGCGCAGGGAACCAACAGATGTCTGCAAGCTCAAACTGAACTTGGTAGTTCAGACTTGACGCCGCTGCCGCCCTAGCGTCCCGGCCAGCGCACCTTTGGGGGGCAGGGGGCCCTCCTGCAGGGGACCACGCCTCTTCCCGGCCACTTTCCTCTGCGGCTCGCCCAGGTAGGGTCCACTGCTCGGCCGGGCCTCTGGAGCGAATCAGGCCACCACCCCGCCCTGCCTCGGCACTCAGTCAACAAGATGAATGAATTGAGGCTGTGGAATCAGCCAAGTCAGGACCCCGTCTCTGGGAGGGGCTCCGCCTGGCCACGCCCCAGGCTTTTCTGAAGGGTCCGCATCCCACCACTCTATGTGCACCATCAGACCTGGCTGGTCCATTCTCCTGCGGGACCAGAGTTCTATCACTCCCCTTTCCCACGTCCAGTGAACAGACAGAACCGGGACACAGACCTTGGCCGTTTATGTATAAAGAAGCGGGGTGTGGGGCGGCAAGAGCACGGGGAACATACAGCCTACAGGCCGATGACGTCATCCAGCTCGAGATCCGCGTCGGGGCGGCAGCGAGCCCTGGGGTGCTGAGGCCCGGACCCGGGGACCCCGTCGGGCTTGGCAGCCGCGGCCCCGGGGCGCTCTGCGTCCATGACGCCCAGCACTGCGTCCAGCATCGAGGGGCCCAGATCCAGGTGGAAGGACAACAGCGGGTCGGTGGGGGCAGGCGCTCGGAGAGCGGGCGGCGGGGGCTGCGGCATAGCGGGCGGGGGTGTGGAACGCGGGGCCCCTGCAGGCGGCGCCCGGGGCTCGGGGGGCGGCCCCCCACCGTGGCGGCTTAGGAACGACGTGTCCCCAAAGGCGTCGCCACCGCGCCCCACGTGCAGCGTGTGCCGGAAGTCACCGAGCGGCGCTGAGATGGAGAGGGTGCCGCGCTCCGACCGCTTCTTGGGCTGCGCGGGGCCCAGCTGCTTCAGCACCGGCATCTGCGGGGTAGGGGTGAGTCAGCGCGGCCTCCATTCAGAGTGAACCCCTATGCATGCGGCACCCCAAGCCCTGGGTCTAGCCAGCCATTCCCAGGATGTCCCCCCTACCCTAGTAGGGACAGGATGATGGGAGGATTACCCCCACTTTACACGTGGGGAAACTGAGGCTCCCAGAGGCCCGGAGGCCTCAGCTACTTGATTCACATCTCAGATGCAACTTTAGGTCTGCCCATGACCACCACGCTGTGCTGATTCCACTAAGAACTAACATTTGAGGTTCCTAGAGGCCAGGCAACAAGCGACACCCCCCTCCTCACAATGCTTCCCAAACTGGACAGAAACCCCAGCTCTTCACACAGGCAAGTTCCTGAACGCAGGGCTGACTTTACCCAATAGCACAGCAGGCAAGGTGCCCAGGGCCCACGCACTTCCTGAGGCCGGGAGAAAATGCTGAAATGTTGGATCTATTTCCAAATGTGTCGATTATATTTGTCTTTATACCAACGCGGCCCTAAAATACCATCTCATCGAAATGAAGAGGCCTGCTCGAAGATTCGGACTGGGGAAAACTCGGGGAGGATCTGGGAGTCCATATACAGGCCCAGTGACTAATCAGAATTATTTAATGTTAAAAGAGTTAAAAAAGTGATACCTCACTTTTTGTAATAGAGTAATAATAAGGCAAATTTATCTATGTTAAAAACATTGGCCAAGTAGCGTAAATGTGAAGCTGGCCGCTTATGAACTGTGAGCTAAGGTGTCCCACGCAGGGTTCATGTTACAGGGAAATGCCCGTGAACCTTGGCCCACATCCTGGAACTTGGCTGTTTTTTACGAAACTTCTGGGAGGGCCTTTGGCGACCCTGTGTCTCTGTGTTATCAGTCACTCTTGTAATAAACGATTTTCTTTCTATTTGAAGTGAGGCCCCACCCTTTGCCAGCTGTATGAACCGGGACACATGATGTGACCTCTGTCTCCTCTCTGTAAAACGGATGAAAAGTCACTAGCTTCCTTGCTCAGAGAAAACTACATGGAAAACTACATTTGTAAGGATGCTGGCCCATTGGTAGTGTGAGGGTTGGCAGGCGGTGGGGGGCAGCGGGCATGTGTCCCCAAACAATCTCAGTGGAACAAGATTTAGATCTGACCGAATCCTAGGAGGAAGGCAAAGCAGCCAGTATTGTTCTATTACTAACGAGCACCCTGGAAAATATTAGTGATAAGGTGGGGAAAACGAAAGCCAAAAAAAGTTAAAATCATCGTAGGTGGACGTGTTGTGAGAACAGCCCTCTGTCCTATGCAAACACACACACACACACACACACACACACACACACACACACCCCCCCCATTTATCTCTCTGGGAAAACTAGTCTTGATTCACCAGTTCTGCGGTGTTTCTCAGCCTTTCTCTGACCTAAACCTAGATGAATAAATAGATTTTTGTTGTGGCCCAGGCAAACAATCACCAGTCCTCTCCCCCTGCCCTCTGCAGAAGGCAAAGGAAAAAAATGCACAAAACAAGACTTAACTGTTTTAACATGCTAGACGCTCGAATATTTTTTATTCTAATCTCTTTTATTTTTTAAATGCTGACCTCCACTCATTAATGAATCTCAATTCACAGTGTAAAAGAAATCCTCTCTCGGGGCCCATTATCACTCTGCTGTGCGTTACAAGTGAAAACAGCCTGACTCGGAAAGCCAACTGCTCAGGCTTGCATCTGCTCATGCCCATTGCTGTGTGGCTTTGGGCAAGTGACTCAACCTTTCTGATCTCACTGCCTCATCTTGAAAACCGAATGATACTCACATGTTACTTCTCAGTCTCTTGGCCAGGATAGGTGAGCTGTTGCCCAGGACAGCCTTAGCACAGTACCCAGCACATAGCAAGTACTCAATACATGCTCAGTCCCACCTTATTGTAGACAAGGAGACGGACCTCAGAGAGTATGTGATCTGCCCAAGGCTACAAAGCCAGCTTTGCGGGACTCCACAATTACCACTACTTCCGTCTCTTGCTCTTTTACACAGATGCCGCACCCTGGGCAGCTCTAGGCCACAGCTTCCGATCCCTGCCGGCCCTAGCTTACCCCTCAGCCCACCTTCCTATTGCTGTATCAGGTGACGTCACCGCCATTTTCCAGCACCCAGCAGCACCTTAAGGTCTTGGTTTCTGACATTATTAACCAAACACACCTGGCCTGCTGTTTCCTTTCTGTAGGACCCTGAACCAACTTCCTCAGCCTTAAACCTCCGTCTACTTGCCGAAAACAGGAATCAGAATACCTGCAATGCAGCCCTGGTCCAGGTAGCTCATTTGGTTGGAGCATCATCTCATACACCAAAGGATTGTGGTTCGATCCCCAGTTGGGGCACATACTTAGGTTATGGGTTCGATCTTCAGTTGGGTGCATGCGGGGGGGGGGGGGGGGCAACCAGTCAATGTTTCTCTGTCAGATTCATGTTTCTCTCTTTCTCTCTCCCCACCCCTCCTTTCTCTCTCCCTAAAATCAACAAAAAAAATTTTTTTTAAATGCCTGCGTGCAAGGGGTGGTCGCAAAACACTCTCAGGGTGCTGAGGTTTTACCTCCCAAGCACTTATTCTGGGCCACACAGATGGGCAAACTCATGTAATCCTCTGGTCATCCCAAACAGGGGGGAGACCCAAGTTATCGGGCCTGTATTCCAGCTGTGGTGGCTGAGGCACAGGGCGGGGGGAGGGTGGAGGGGGTGACTTGCCCTGGGTCACACAACAGCAATGTTGAGGGCTGGCTTTGGATGCCAGCAGATGAGCTCTGGAGTCTGAGGATGACATCAGATTGCCAATGCCCTCATAGGATAGGACAGGCAGCCTGCATCCTCACGGAAAAAATGATGTTTTGATTTTGCTATAAAGGCCTGGGATTTCCTACACTCTCTCCCCTGTTTGTTTTGTTCTCTTTTTTTCTGTTTTCCTCTTTCTTTCTTTTTTTGTTATTCCGGATGAGGACAATGATAGAAATGGCTTTTGTTTTGCTTGCTTGCTGTGTTTTGGAGTGCCACCACTCAGATCTACCAGGTCTGAGACTTTGGGGTGAGCCACTCCGCGGTCTCTGAGCCTCTTGGCCTCTTAAATCGAGGTTCTAACCTCCCTCCAGCAAAGCTGTGTGCTCCATGCAATGAGGTCGCGATCAGAAAAAGTCCGTCACTCTGCCCAGGCTCCCACAGAAGGGCCGTTGTTTGTGACAAACGTGAAGCGGGCAAAGTGGCAGGGGCCAGGATGGGACCCGGGTCGCCTGCCCCGGGAGCCCTAGGCTGCGGCCGGCTTCCCGCCCCTGCCCGCCCCCTCCCCTTCCTGCGCGCTCCAGCTGCAAAGGCAAGTTGGGGGGCGGGGAGTCACAGCTGGTTCTCCTCTGTCCCCTCCTGGCCCCAGCCCCGCCAGGACGGAAATAACAACCCGCTCCAGATCCGGCCCGACTGGTTCCCAGCTCGGTGGGAGAGACGGCGAGGAGGGGCAGGGGGACCCTGGAGGGAAAAAGACCCTGGCCCCTCCGGACAGCAGGGCGCGCTTCCTGAGGCCACGTGGCTGCCGCCCTGGCTTCAGCCGCCGCCGTTTCTCTGGCCGTCGGTCCCGCTTCCCTCCGGACCTGACCGGGGGCCCCGGCCACCACTGCTCCTCACTTACCTCGGGGTCCTCGTTGGGCGGGTCCGGCGCGCTCAGGCTCGGCTCAAGCTGGGACGCGCCGTCCTGGGTTCGGAGCCCGCCTCGGTCTCCTGTTCCCAGGCCCGTGCCGTCTTCCTCCTCCCTCTAGGCCGGATCTCACCTGCCAAAGGAAGTGTCATGCGGCACCTGGAAGGGGATCTGGACCCAGGCATCCGGGTCCACGGTGCCAACTCCTCAGGCCCCTTGTCTCTTAGGTCCCAGGAGTCCTGCTCCCAGCTCTTCCTCCCTCAGCTCAGGAGTCAGGGGTCCCAGCCCCTCCCTGGCTCAGACCCGAAAGTCTGGGCCCCACCCCTGGCGTCGGTTCCTTCTTTACCTGCACCCGAACCGAAGTGTCAGCCCCTCTCGGGGGCCATGGTAGGAGCCCAAACGGGCGCGGAGTCACCGCCCAGTCCAGCGCAGTCCGTCTGGGGCAGACAGGGTTAAAGCGCAGGCCCCGCCCAGCCTTCCTTATTCCCCCCCACCACCTTCCAAAAGTTTGCCTCTAGGATTTTTAAAGGACTAGAAAGCAGCGGTGGAAAAGCTGAGGCCCCTCCGGGCTGAGTGTGGGGGCGGGAGGAGGCCGGGACTGGGTGTGCTCGGGAGGACACGCAGAGGGGGTGGAGATGCACGGGGCGCGCCCCCAGCCCGGCCCCTCCCCCTGCCCAGCTTGGAATTTCCTGAAACTGGGGAAGTCTGGCTGTTTAGGAGAGTAATTTCTTCCAGATTGCAGCTGTTGGGGGAGTGTGTGTGGGGATTGAGGGAGGGAGAGGAGAGGGAGAGAGAGAGAGAGAGAGAGAGAGAGAGAGAGAGAGAGAGAGAGAGAGAGAGAGAGAGAGAAAGGGCGGTGGAGGTGGTCTTCCAGGGGCCTCGCTGACTCTGTCCTGGAGACTTTCCTGGTTGAGAGTCCCTGCCTGAAACTGGTCACCCATAGACAGGTCCTTGCGTCAGTCAGAGAGCCTGTGCCTACAGGTGACAAGAAGAAGGTCAGATTTGGGTGTTACGAAGATCCCTCAGGGGCCAGTGTGAAGGAGGGCCTGACCTGGAGGGCCAGCAGAGTCCTGTGGAAAGAGGCTGGCTGGAGGGCATAGAGGCAGAGAGCCGGGAGAGGAGGCCAGCTCAGTGGGAGAGGGAGGCAGGAGGGTCTGGAGAAGGCTGACTCAGTTGTGAGCTGGGGGTGGAGTTGTGGGGCTTGAGAAAAGACAGTTTAACAGATGGCAAGGCAAGGAGGTGTGGCTTGAACAGACTAAAGGAAGAGTGGAAGTTTGTAAAGCTGAGGAGAGGAAAAAGATTCAGAGCAGGTCGGAGGCCAGGTGGAGCAGAGGGCCCTAAGGTGTGCGTGGAATTCCCTTTGCCTGGTTTGTCTGGGAAGACCAGCTCCAAAGCCCATGGGAGCGGAGACCCCGTCCTGGAGGCTGCGTGGAACGGAATAACGAACACGGTCAGACCCAGGTGGTGGAAAGTTCCCTCCAGGGGCTGGAGCAAGGTTGGGACTTACAACCGAGTAAAATTTAAGGTGGGGATGGAGCATGGGGGGGGGTGGTCCCCCAAAACTGAGTAACCGAGATAAATAATAGATTTAAATAACAGGTTTGTGTCAACTAGTTTTTATTGATGTTAAAATTCACATAAAATAACATCAACCCTATAAATGTGGCATTTGTTTCCTACATTCCCCATGTTGTGTAGCCACCGTCATTATCTGGTCCAAAACATTTTTATCACCCCAAAAGGAAACTCCAAACCCATTAGCAGTAACTCCCCATTCTCCCCTCCCCCCGCAGCCCCCCACCCCACCCCCCTGTGCCCCTGGCAGCTGTTAATCTGTTTTCTGTCTCTAGGGATTTGCTATGTTTTGGACCCTTCATATACATGAGCTCATCTGATACGTGATCTTTATTGTGTTGGCTTCCCTCACACGACATCACATGTTCAAGTTCATCCACCTCATAGCAGGTATCAGTGCTTTGTTCTTTTTATGGCTGAATGATATTATTCCCTTGTATGGATGGACATTTTAAGATAAATAATATTTTGATGCAATTTTTTTAAAGATTTTATTATTTGTTGTTAGAGGGGAAGAAAGGGAGAAAGAGAGGGAGAGAAACATCAGTGTGTGGTTGCCTCTGGTGTGCCCCCTACTGGGGACCTGGCCTACAACCCAGGCATGTGCCCTGACTGGGAATCGAACTGGTGACCCTTTGGTTCACAGGCCTGCACTCAGTCCACTGAGCCACATTAGCTAGGGACCCTTGCTTTCTTTTTTTTTATTTTGCCTCACCCTACAACCCCAGGAAGGGAGCTGAGTTAGGGTAGGGGCCCAAAAATGGAAAGGAAGATATGGATAAAAGGGCTATTCGGGAGGCAGATTGACTTGGACTTGGGACCGAACAGGGGTGGGGTTGCAAGAGAGAGAGAGGGGGGCCAAGAGCTGTGCTATTCATTTTCCTTTGCTTCCATAACAGACGGCCACAACCCATCCTCATCTATTATCTCGGTTTCTGCAGGGCAGAGCCGGGGTGGCTCCTTCGGGTCTCTCCAAGCTGAAATCAGGACGTCGGCGCCCTTACTTGGGACTGTCCTCCTGCTAGCTCATTCAGGTACTGGCTGAATTCAGTTATTGTAGCCCAGGGACTGAAGTCCTTGGCTCTTGCTGTTCATCAGCTGGGGCTGGTCTGCTCCAGAGGCTCCTTCGGCAGAGAAGGCTCTCTGCTTTTAGGGGTCATGTGATTAGGTTGGGCCCACCTGGATAACAAGTGTATCGCTCAGGGCTTTCCAGGGAAACAGAGCCAGGAGGCGACATACATACACACACATATCTCTCCATATATATCAAGATATCTAGTTTAAAAATATATTTACATATTGCATATAAAATATTAACTTTTACTGATTACCAAGTAATAATAATGCTACCCATATATATTTGGTGATGGATATGTATTAGTGTATTACTTGGTAATCAGTTATCTATAGCTATGCAATACACACACACACACACACACACACACACACACACATGATTTATATCAAGGAATTGGATTCCTTGAGGTGCTAGGTGCCGGCGAGCCCCAGCTCCGTAGGGCACACTGGGGAGTTTCGGGCAGGCAGGAGCAGATGCTGAATCTCCAGGCAGAGTTTCCTTTTCCTCAGGTAAACCTCAGTTTTGTTCTTCTTTCAGCTGATCAGACGATGCCCACGCGTTCTCAAAGGTGGTCCTTTACTCAGAGTCCACTGCTTGTAGGGGTAAACACATCGACACAATGCCTCCATAGCAACACCTGGATTAGTGTTTGGCTGAATGACCAGGGGACTATGGCCTAGCTAAGTGGACACACAAAATTAACCATCACGCCAGCATAACCTCCTTATCTTAGGGTTCATAACTTGAGTCACATCCGCAAAGTCCCTTTGCTGGGCAATGCACCATATTCATGGGTCCAAGAGATTCATGCCTAGACATCCTTAGAGGTGCATCCTGTCTACCCCATGGACCTCAGAGGGCAGGTCCTGGGAATGTGGGGCCACCACCAAGGTGGAGAGCAAGAAGAGAAGGTGTTTCAGAAATGCCGAAGTCACTGCCTGGGAGAGACCTATGCAATTATTTCGGGTCCTGTGCTCAGGGGGTCCTGCACTTGGTTTAATGATCTGCTGTGACCATCCTAAAAGTAATAATGATTTTGAACAAGGGACCCCACATTTTCTTTTGCACCCCTTCTCCCCTTCCCTTTGGTAACCACCCTACCATTGTCTGTGTCTATGAGTTTTTGTTTGTTTGCTCATTTGTTGTATTCAGTTTTATATCCCAGAGATGAGTGAAATCATATGTTTTTTTTTTACTTTTTCTATCTTATTTCACTTAGCATGACATTCTCATGATTCATCCATGCATCACAAATGGCAGTGTTTCATTTTCTCTCAGGGCTGGGTAGTATGCCATTATATGTATGCACCACATCTTTATTCAATTCTCCATCAAAGGACACTTCAGTCATTTCTATGTCTTGGCCACCATGATGAATAATACTGCAATGAACACAGGGGTGCATGTACCTTTGCAAATAAATATTTTCAAAAATTTCAGGTAGATACCCAGAGAGGGATTGCTGGGTCACATGGGAACTCTATTCTTAATTTTATTTTTTAGGAACCTCCATACTGCTTTCTGTAGTGGCCACACCAGTTTACATTCCTACCAGCAGTGAATGAGGGTTCCTTATTCCCCACAACTGTTATTACCTGTCTTGTTGATAATGGTCATTCCAACAGGTATGAGGTGGTATCTCACTGTAGTTTTGATTTGCATTTCCCTAATAGCTTGTGAAGTTGAGCATCTTTTTAAAAAAATCTATCTCTTGGTCATTTTTATATCTTTTTAGGAGAAGTGTCTGTTCATATCTTCTTCCCATTTTATTTATTTAATTACTTTAATTTTTAGGTGATTTCGCTAATGCAGTTATTAAGTTGTGCAGGTGAGACTTGAACTCAGGTAGGCTGACTCTGACAGAGGAGAGGTGGAGGATTCTGCAGAGGGTATGTTCTGTCCATTGGGAGCAGGGAAAAAGGAATCTGTCCAACAGAACTTCTTGGAAGCATTGACAGATTCTATTATCTGCACTGTCCAGGATGGTAACCACATGTGTCTGCTGACCACTTCAAATGTGGCTGGGAAATTTAAATTTTATGAAATTTTAAGGGTTTAAAATGGAAGTAGCCATTAGTGGTCTGGTACTGGGCAGCCCTGGACCAGAGCACTAGAGGGGGGTCCAGTCCAGGGTGGGCTGGGCAGACTGCCTCTTGAAGAGGCAGGAGGGACAGTGGAGTGACTGCAGCCTGGGCTGGTGGACATAGGTTTGTTCAGCTGGATGGAAGGGGATTTGAGCCCAGGAGAACTTTAGGACAACATCTATTGAGCACTTGCTGTGTACCAAGCCTTGTTTGAAGCATCTCTAGCATACTATCTCATTTAATCCTCACATCAGCCTGTAAGGTAGGTGCTCTTTTCTGTCCATTGGGCAGATGAGGAAACTGAATCAGCATGGCAGGGCCTCTCCCAAAGGTGACAAAGAGTCAAAGGCCATAAGTGTGCAGGGGTCAGTGCACGAGGCTGTGGGCATTTCTCCTGAAGCTCAGGTTGCATGTGGAGAAGGCCAGTGGGCTGGGGATGTGACCCAGTGTTGGAGGTTTGCCATTGGGAAAGATTTCCAACCAGCAAAAGGACTTTGAAAGAGCGCATCTGGGTTCAGAGGGAGAGGGAAGAGACACAGAGAGGGTAGTGGTGGAAAGGCAATAATGTAGAAAAAGACTGAGACACACACACAGAGAAAGAGAAAGGTCTACACTCAGAGAGAGAGAAAGATGGAGACAGAGTTACACACCCACACAACACAAACACAGGGAGGGAGAGACTGAAAGAAAAGATACACATGGCATGGGGTGGGAGTCAGTAGATAGTGTAATGTAGAGACAGGTTGGCACAAGAACACCAATACCCAAACATAAAAACAGAGAGAACAGTGAGAGGCTCTGAGGACAGAGAGCTCCAGACCCCTGATAGTGAGAGGGGCAGAAAATAAGAGGGTGAGAGACCAGTGAAGACAGAGAGGCTGAGCATCATCAGACAGAGGAACAGAGACCTACATATACAGACAGAGGGACAGAGAGAAGAAACAGGGAGGAAGACAGAGTCAAAGATGGGGAGGACAGAGAGAGAAGGAGGAGGAGGAGGAGGAGAAGAAGAAGAGGAGGAGGAGCAGGAGGAGGAGGAGGAAGAAAAGAGGAGAAGAGAGAGAATTAAGGGAAGAGTAAGGAAGAGAGGGGGAGACAGACAGACACAGAGAGAGGAAAGCCAAAGAGAGAAAGTAGGGACTGTGCCAACAGAGGGAGCCCCAGGAGAAGCTGTCACACTAGGGGGAGAGGACTGCAGAGTCTGCCAACTTCCAAGAGCAGCTGAGTTCCGTCTCTGGAGCTCCCTGTGATGAGTCTCAGCTCCTTCTCCCCTCCAGCTGACTCATCTGGCTGTGACCTTGTCTCCCTGCAGCTCAGACCATCTGCAGTTCCCCCCTTCTCTGTCCACCAACCCTACAAGGAAAAGTTCCCAGGAACCTGTTGCAGGTTCTGTGAAGGAAAAGGGGTGTCCTGGTACAATGAGAAAAGCTGAGGAAATAAGGAACTCCAAGAGATCATTGCTGCAGACTCATGGCCAAAGTCCTATAAGCCTTGGTCTTCCATCTGGGAGTGGTGGAGTCCCTGCCTTTGTTTTTCCTGCCTTGACACTAAATGTGGGCAGGTGAGATAGTGACAAGAACTTGTACATTAGTGCAAAGCTTGGCTTTGAGTCTCAGTCATACCAACAACTCTCGCCCACATGGTTTCAGGTGCATTTCTCCCCAGTGACTCTCACAATAATCCATATGAGCAGTGCTCGTGACAGCACACAGTTGATCAGGTCTGGTCTAGGTCCGTAATGATGGAAATAATAATGGCGATCATCGTGTCGTGATAGTAACCACATCTCATAGTCTTGAATGAATGCTGACTGAATTCAGGCGCTTTAGTCCACACATCACATGTATAAACTATTTGGATTCTCACCAAATCCCTATGAAGGAAGTCCTACCAGGATTTCCATCCTAGAGATGGCACCCACATGCCTGCCTCCAGAGGCATGTGGGTGGCTCTCACTAAGTCACAGAGTCAACAAGAGGCAGCGCTATAATGAGACCTGGCTCCAGATCCTCTGAGAGCCAGGTATAATAATCTCTGACCCTCGATCTTCCAAACACACATTCACAAGCAGACACCCCCATTATTGCCATTTTACAGAAAAACAAAGTGAACCTCAGAGAGATGAAATAACGTTCCCAAGGACAGAGAGCTGGCAAGAGGCAGATGTAGGTTCGAAAGCAGTTTGCTGTGACTACGGTCTATCTTGCGGTCACTCCCACTAGCTGGCCATCTAAACTTGGTCCAGAAAGAGACGTTTTTACTTCCACAGGGGAGAAATGACACTATGGGACACCCTGGGATGTTCCAGAGATTATAATTCTGAGTGTGAGGCCCACGTCCCAAACTTGTATTCGTAGTGAGGATTCACGGAGTGTGAGGGGAGTCTGTATTAATGTGTTACTGCCATCTCCTAGTATTTTTCTTTTCTTTTTTAAAGAAGAATTTCACGAAGTTTTTTTTTCAAAAAAGATTTTATTTATTTATTTTTAGAGAGTGGAGAAGGGAAGGAGAAAGAGAAGGAGAGAAACATCAATGTGTGGTTGCCTCTCACACGACCCCTACTGGGGACCTGGCCCACAACCCAGGCATGTGTCCTGACTGGGAATCGAATCAGCAACTCTTTGGTTCTCAGGTCCGTGCTCAATCCAGAGCCACACCCCAGGACTCCTAGTATTTTTCTAATTTACCCTCCTGCTCTGACTGAATATCTTTTATTTGACTCCCTCATGAGGACTGTATACAGGGGGCTCAGCTAATGAAGATGACCCCGTAGACTCTGACCATGGTGCTGAAAGTAGACTCGCACTGGAAACTCCCGATCAGCACCATGGACAGCAGGTGCGGGTTTTTGCCCCGCCCCCCAACCCCACCCCTCCAGGGGGTGGGTCCAGATGGGCGAAATAGGGAAGGTGTCTAGATACAAGTCCAAAGGTGCTGGGGACACCCAGAGAAGGAGCCAGAATTTTGTAGGACACAGGGAAGCTCAACGTGTGGATGAGCGTCAGCTTGACCACAGAATGCTGTCATATGAAGACAAATTATTTTTTACTCAACACTGGGGCAGGCAAACAGGAAGCAAAAGTGGAAGCCGCCTGGACTTAGCTTGGTCACATGTTGTCTTCTGTGCACTCGCTGTGAGAGTGCCTTGTAAGCGCAATAAGAACGCTGCCCTGGCTGGTGTGGCTCAGTGGATGGAGCACCGGCCTACGAACCAAAGGGTCTCTGGTTTGATTCCCAGTCAGGGCACATGCCTGGGTTGTGGGCCAGGTTCCCCACCAGGGGGCGTGCGAGAGGCAGCCACACATTGATGTTTCTTTCCTTCTTTCTCCTTCCCTTCCCCTCTCTCTAAAAATAAACAAATAAAATCTTAAAAAAAAAAAAAAAAAAAAAAGAATGCCCTCAAGGTCAGAGAAGTGCTGAATGTTTTACAAACGTTACATCATTACTTTTTTTCCCCCTATTACGGTAAAATTCACAAAACACATTTACCATTTAAAAGTGTACCATTCAGTGTCATTTGGTACATTCACAATCTGATGCAACCGTTGTCTCTATCTAGTTCTAAAATACTTTCATCATCCCTGCAAAATACCGTGTACCCATTGTACCAGTCAAAGTTTGTCCCAGAAACAGAACCAATAAGATGCATATATACAGAGATTTATTTTATGGAATTGGCTCACACAAGTATGGAGCCTGGCAAATCCAAAATCTGAAGGGTGGGCTAGCAGGTTAAACATTGAACATGTGGCAGTTCAAGTGCAAAGACAGAGTTCCACAAGTCAGTCTTTTGTTCTGTCCAGGCCATCAACTGATTAGATGTGGACCACCCATGTGATGGAGGGCAATTTGCTTTACTTTCATTTCTTAGAGCTGGTCTGGGGAACATGGATTCTGGGAAGATTAGGGGGTTGGGGCCAAGGATCATTTTTTTTAATCTAAAATGTTCATTGGGTAAGAATTTTAAAACATTACTTAGGTTAGCAGTAATGGTGGAGCTAGATAGTATTGCGCCTTCTCCAAGCTGCTGCTCGTCTCCTCGAACAGCAGTGACCACAGGACTGGGTCCCCCATGGGTATGAGGTCTGGGGAGAGTTGCAGGTGCCCTTGGAGAGGCTGAGCCCCACCCCATCCAGTAGAACATGACAGCAGGCCTTACAGACACCTCCCCCATCTCTATCTGATCTCACCTGGCTGACCCAGGGCAATGAGGAAGTCCCTTCCTGATGAACCCAGCTCTGCCTAGTAGTCTGCCTGGTGCTGTGGTCCAGCAGCCACACCCTGGGCTGTGACCCTGAGAAGTCTCAGGTCTTTCCCTCCAGGTCCTGATTCTGCCCTGTCTCTTCCTTATGGGGCCAGCTCCTCCTCTGTGAGGCCACAATCATATGACTTCATGTTGTGCGGGACAGAAGCTAGGAGTCCACCTTCTGTACACACAGTGCCTGTGATCTGTGCCATAAATGAATCTAGGGGTGTCTATCAGCACCTGGAAAGAAATCCAGCCCCCAGCCCAGACTTACCTGCTTCTTCACAAACTCAACCTTCCATGAAGCCCCACCCCCCCATCCCCACCAAACTTCAGACATCATAATTGATTCGTTAGTGCATTTGCTTCTGTTGACTTAGGGTTTTTAGTTTAGAAAGAACCAAGCCACCTGGGAGGCACAGCCCAGGGTCACAGGACACAGAAGGGCACAGGGACAGGGGCATCGTGACTGAGCAGGGTGCCACCTGCTCTGGGAAGCCTGAGGGGGATGGACTGAGTGTCCTTCCACTGTGCCACTCTCCTCTCTGTGCACCCCCAGAAATAACATGAAGGGCTCAGGAGAGTTGTATGGTTGGCCTTCTGCATGTGGGAAACCCAAGTGTTTGCCTGAGGAAATGTGTGGGAGGCAACATTCAGCATGTGAGGACCAGACGACAAGCCAGTGAGTGTCCCTCCATCTATAGATATATCTATCTATGTATCTAAGCATCTAAGTATCTACATATCTCTCAATTTTTGTAAACTAGGTGTATATCAGAGTATCTGTTCCATTCTATGTATCTATGTGGCTAAGTGTCTGTATCTCTCTGTTTGTATAAATCTGTGTATCTAAAGGATCCGTGTCAGTATCTCTATATCCACCTCTGTATCTATGTGACTACTTTTTTAGTTTTTTTTTTTTCTTTAGTTTTATTGTGGACCCTATTACAGATGTTCACATGCATGAACACCTTTGGCCAACTTCTACCCAGTCCCCCACTCCCCCTTTTCTCTGGCTCTCACTGTGTGTCAATTTATGTGACTGTAATCTATGTATGAATGGATGGATGAATGTATGAATGTATGTATGTATTGATTTCATGAAAAAGTCCTTTTATTTTTTTCTGTAAAATAAATAAGAGACACATTTTTCATTTTCGCCAGTAACTTTATTGATTTGGATGTTTTGAGTATGCTGTCTATCTCTTGCCATTGGCTTCTAGTGGGCAGAGGCCAGGGGTGCTGCTAAACATCTTCCAATGCATGAGACAGCCCCCCAGCAAAGAATTATTTGCCAAAAATGTCAATAGTACCAAAAAAACTTTGCAAACCACTTTTGACACATGTGATCAGCCACAGTACCTTCTCCATATACTACACAAATCTTTTTTTTTTTGCATTTCCATTGCATTTTTGAAATAATTCTTGAAATAATAAAGCATAATATGCCAAAAATGTTGGGTATTTTCTCCCATCTTCAATATAAAAATGGTTGCCCCCAAATTCACCAATTTTGATAAGTTTTTTTAAAAAATGCACATTGATATGACAGCTGTCACAGTACAATCTAACAAAATTGTTTCTAATAATGTTAAAGACAACTACACAGTACTAGAGCCATTGTACAGAAAAAAAAACAAAAGGGAGTTTTGGGCCAACTCAATATGTATCGATCTATGAACTATCTTTATATCAGAATCTGCTTATGTAACTCTGTATCTAAGAATCTATGTAACTAACTCTGTATACATCTATCTATCTATGTGTCTCATTATCTGCTTATGTGTCCATGTATCTAAATACCTATGTAACTATTTCTATATCTGCGTATCAATCAATTTATGTACTTATGTAACTATTTATACTTGTATGTATCTGAGTGTCCAGGTATCCATGTATGTATCACATATCTATCGATTTATCTATTTATCGTCTATCTCTGATGATTTAATACTGTGTGGGTTTCTTCTGGACATGGGCTCCGCCTGGTTATGAAATATCTTACTAGAAATGCCTTCCGGAAACCAAGGCCTCTTGGAACCCAAAGAGGGGAAGCTGGAGTCGGGCCTGGGAGCACCCAGAGTGACTTCCTGTGACACTGCGGAAATGAGCCCATGACGTGGCTCCTGGGAATCCATCCTGCACACTTCCTGACTGGCAGGGCCCTGTTCTCAAACCTCCAGGACAAGGACAGAGAAGACAGTGACAGGCTGGTCATGTCTCCCAATTCCGCCACCTTCCTGGGCCTCGGTGAGTTGGAGTGCAGGGGCAGGACCTCAGGGACAAAAGGGGTGGCATTCAGGGGGTGGGGTCCAGGCCCCACGTCAGTCCAGCCTCGAGTGCAGAACCTGCTGGGCCCTGGGAGAGAGTCAGTCAGTCACACAATGACTGATTTGTGTCATCTGCACTGAAGTCTCCAGTCAAGGAGGGACCAGAGACACCAACGTGTTCTCAACACCGAGATGGGGCCAGGTCACATGCAGACAGGCCAGAGTGGGCTCTGGCTGGGAGGTGACTGGGAACTTGTGGGGAACCCGCTATAGGGGAAGGAAGCTGGCTGCTGGGAGTCACGTTGATGAGGGTGGTTTGGAGGTTCCGGTAGAAATGAGGTCTTTCCCTGTTGCACACTGACAGTGACCCTCGTTTAGAAAGCTGGGCGGTGGGCGATTTTCTCACTGGGGGCTTCTCTTGCAGTGCTCTGCCTGGGCCAGGCCATCCACATGCAGAAGGGTGAGTCATCGCTGTCCTCAGTCTCTCCTGGTTGCTGCCAATACCCACAGGGCATCCCCACTGATTTCTAGATGCCTGAGATCCCATAAATACAAAACTGGACCCCTGGTTCTCACCCACTCAGACCTGCCTCCTCATCAGCCTGCTCCTGTTTTCTCAGTGAAGGCCGTCAGCCCAGGACCAGAAAACACAATCATCCTTGACTCTCCTTTGCTTGCCCCCATGTCCCTGCATTCCAGAACCCTGTTGATTTCAGCCCGCATGTTCTCACCTGTCCTCACATGTACTGTGTCCCCAATCTGAGCTCCCTCAGCTCTGCTCTCCATTGTGAGCCTCCAGGGGCCTCTCTCCCTGCTGGCTCTGCCCTCTTCCCTCCTGCAGGCGAATTTAGAAAACATAAATCTGATGAGTTAACTTCCTAGCTGAAAAACTCAAGTGGTTGAGTGGAGGTCAAATCAGGTCCCTTGTTGAAGTATTTCCTCTGGTTGTGTCTACCTCTAGCCACATCCTGCCCTGCTCTGTCTGACTCCCTTATCACCAGGTACATCGGGTTTCTTTCAGTCTCTCAAACAGGCTGCACTCACCCTGCACTCAGTACCATCTCACACCCTGGCTTCTCCTCCTCCAGCCCCCCGCCGCCCCAACCTGCCCGCCGCCGATCTGCTCAGCCGAGCAACTTCCTATGTGTTCTCACATCTCAGCTCAGACTTCTGTTGCCCAGATAGGGAAGGGTCTCCTTGTCATGGGTTCTCCTTATACCTCTGGGTACTTGTCGTAGGTCTGTCTGGCCTCAAGGCCTTTCTCAGCAATCTATTTATTCCCCACATCCCTGCATATAATAGGAAGCATCTCCGTAGCTTAATTTCTCTCTCATAGTAATGCAGTCTCTGTGGAGTTTGGCAAGAGACGGTGTGGCAGCCCCAGTGTGTCACCAGGGATGCAGCCCCCACCCCCCAATCTATTTCACAAGCTTAGTTCATGGCCACCAGCACTAAGGTCGCCTCTTGATACAAGGTGGCTGCCAGGGCTCCAGCCATTGCACATGTTCACAAAGAAAGGCAGAAGGTGGAAAGGGGCCTCCAGCAAGGTGCCTTCCTGGGAATCTCATCATCAGGGCCCCTTCCATCTCATTGTCACAGATGTGGTCACACAGCTGCACAGAACTCACCCTGGAGCTGCCAGGTGCTGTGTTTTGTTCCACGAGGCACTGAGCTTGATGACAAAGTGATGCTCTGGTTCAAGTGAGGATGGAGACTTCCGACACAGCAGAGGCGACGCCAGTCTCCGCCTCATTGTCCTCCTGTTCTCTCAGGGAAGGAAAAGCTATTTCCTCATAATGGCCCCTGAGATCCTGCTCCTCTTCTTCCCAGGAACCCTTCCCAAGCCCTCCATCAGGGCCAAGCCGGGCCCTGAGCTCCCCCGGGGACAGCCAGTGACCATCGTGTGCCGGGGCCCAGCGGGGGCTGATGTGATCCACCTGGAGTATAGAAGATCTGCTTTTAGGGATCAGAAAATCTTGTCTCAACATGGCTCACCGTGGACCGAGGCCAGATTTCTCATCCCCTCCATGAATGAAGACACTGCTGGGCGTTACTGCTGCTACTATTGGAAAGGGTCCAGCTGGTCTGAGCCCAGTGAGCCCCTGGAGCTGAAGGTGACAGATGAGGACATCTCCTATCCACCTTCAGGTTTGACCTAGGCCCCTGCACCCTGTCCCCATTTGTGTCCCCTGTCCCAAGCTCCCTTCCTCCCTGCTGACCCCCGGCCCTGTGGCTACCCTGACTCCCTGCACACATGTCCTTGGACTTCACACCTGGGACCCTGGTCCTATCTGGACACCACGATGGCCTGTATACTGAGCCCAGCATGGGATGGGCTGGAAGCTGTCCCCGAAGGACTGGGTGGGGAGTGGACTTCCAGATACCAATTAGGGACACACCCCCTTCAAGGGGACATGTGTCCTTTTGTTCAGGATAATGTTGACTGTCCTTTTATCTGGGCCAGGCGCTGAGGGGCCCCAGGCAATGTGTCCACCCTTTTCTCTTTGTCCTCCTGTGACTCAGACATTCCATGGATCAGTGCACACGTCTGGGGTGGCCCCAATCTTCCAGGCCTGGGAGTGTGTTCCTCCAGTTTATTCTGACCCTGTGACCCTTCCCTGCCTGTGGGAGGCACAGTGACCTGACAGGGGGGGTTAGTCTCCAGGACCCTCTTATCCTGTGGCCAGGTGACATGTCTACCCCTCACCCTGTTTCTCTATGGACCATTATCAACTGCTCTGTGCTCATGTATGGAGGGTGACAGGACATTCTGAGGGGTGTCCAGCCCCTCAGACACATAGAAGCAGAGAATTCCAACCCAGTGACCTTCCATGTCCCTGTCTCCTCTCTGGGGAGTCCAGGGGGGCATCCTCTGTACAGAGAGGTACAGAGAAAGAGGCCAGTTGTGGACACTGTGGGAGCTGCAGGGCCAGGCTGAGAGGGACAGGCCGAGGGGGAACCTGGGCTCAGTGCTTCTCCTGCCCCCTCACAGGAGCCCCTGCAGATCTCAGCCCTCCCACCCAGATCCCCTCCTGGACTGGGAAGTGGGGACCTCAGCCTGGGGGTCCCCTCCTGGGGGCTCTGCTGGGGAGTGGGCAGTGGGGAGGGGTCCTGTTTCTCTCTTGGCGGGTGGACACTCAGCAGGCATGGACCTCTTGCATCCTCAACTGCAAGAGGCCTGTTCAGCCTGGGGGTTTGAGAGCCAGGAGCGGAGACTCACCCTGGATCCCTGAGCAAGTCGGCATTTTGCAGCTGGGCCCTGAACTGGGGTCCTGTAGTTGGCTTATACTGAAACCTGGGGGTGCGGCTCCAGGGGTTTCAAGGTGGGGAGGGCAGGAGGTGGGTGCCCTCAGGGAGGGAGGGTCTCTGCAGGAGGCAAATACCGGTCCTTTCTCACCCCTAGGAAAATCCCAAGAATTCACATTCCCAGTTTCTGTAACAGTCACCCCTCCACCCACAGAAGTCACTCTGGTACCCACAGAAGGGGGCTCCCAGACAGGTAAGTCACCAGAGGAGAGTCCCCAGGGTGGGTGCTCAAAGGGACAAGTCCTGTCCAATGGAGAAGAAGCTCCTCTCTCATAGGTCCTGGACTTGACTGGTTCTTGTCCACCTGTCAGTGACCCCCTTGTCCTCTTCTTCCAGGCCCTGCCTCCCAGAATTACATGGTCGGAAACTGTGTCCGCATCAGCCTGGCTGGCATAGTGTTGCTGATCCTGGTGGCGATTCTGGCAGAGGCTGGGCACAGCTGGCGCAGGTGGCCACACGGACCTCAGGGATGAAGACAAGGGAGCTCCTGCCAGAGAGATTAGACCCCAAAGCCCCAAGAGAAGTCCTGCCCAGGGCCCCAAAGATTATGCTGGAACCCCAGGAGATCCAATGCCACTCCCATGGCGCACTGTGAAGTGTGCCAGAGGCGGCTGCCCTGCGGGACCCTCACTCTGTCCCCAGAGCACAGGGGCATGACACTCATGTTCTTCTGAGGCTTCCCGGATTTGCCTCCAGGCCTGAAATGATCACTGACAACCCCAGTTTTCCTGGATCTCCCTTCTCCCCAGGTCCTAGGACAGGCCCCAGGTCCCTCCACCCTCTGCTGCCCTCCTCCTTCTCTCCTCTCACCCCGTACCAGAGGCTCCAGGCCCTCAGCTCTGGCCATTTCCTCTGTGTTCACACCTGTCCCTGTGGCTGTCTCAGTGTCCGAGGTCTCCCTCCCATGTGCCTGCCCAATGCTCCACTGGGATTTCCCACCTTTCAGCTGAATTTTTCCTAAAAAACCATCGAAGGCTTCCTTGCACATTCTGCCTCCACAGCCCCTCTCTTGTCTGCAGCTGGTCCATGAAGCCCTCTCTCAGACATTTGATGCTTCTGTAACGTGCCCCCCTGCTCCCTGCCACCCACTTCCCCATCTGGGCACACCAATAGACACGTGCAAGTGACAATGTGCAGCTGCTGTGTTTGTGTTTGTGTTTACGCAGGGTGAGTCTCAGCACAGGGCGCCTTTGTGGGTGGAGGGCAGCTGTTCTCACTGAGAAAGAGAAATGCTTCCTGAGAGCTGTGGTGACCACCGAGCCCAGGTTCCCTGCAGCGCATGGAGATGCTGTTGGCTGTGGCCACATCACCATGAACGCGGATGAATCCACAGGTTCACTTCCTGGGTTCTTCCCCAGGGCGGAGCCCGTAGTTTGAACCTCCCGTTTCTTGGAGGTGCTCGGTGGCTGGGGTTTGGGAACATGGAGAACTGGGCCAGGGGCTTGAGGCCCAGGATCATAGTGCACATGGGCCTTGGTGCCGGGAGGGACGGCACGCTCCCAGAGCCTGATGCTCCTCTCTTTGAACAGCAGTGACCACAGGACTGGGTCACCCCCGGGCTGAGCTCGAGGTCTGGGGAGAGCCGCAGGTCTGTGCCCTGGGAGAGGCTGATCCCCACCCTGTCCAGAAGGACACAACAGCCAGCCTTGCAGACACCTCCCCTTCTCCATCAGTCCTCACGTGGCTGACCCAGGACAATGAGGAAGTCCCTTTGCGATGACCCCAGCTCTGGCTGGTGCTGTGGCCCAGGATCTGCACCCTGGGCTGTGACCCTGAGAAGTCTCAGGTCTTTCCCTTCAGGTCCTGATTCTGCCCTGTCTCCTCCTCAGGGGGCCAGTTCCTCCTCTCTGAGGCCACTTCATATGACTTCATGTTGTGAGGGACAGAGGCTAGGAGTCCACCTTCTCTACACACAGTGCCTGTGATCTTGGCCAAATATGGACCTAAAGATGCCCACACCCCCCAGTTAAAAGTCCAGCCCCCCAAATGGTCTGGTTCTTTGCAAATACAACCTTCCATGAAGCCCCTCCCACCAACCTTTGGACAACATAACTGATTCATCAATGCATTTGCTTCTGTAGACTCAGGGGCTTTTAGTTTAGGAATAGCCGAGCCAGCTGGGCGGCAAGTGTGTGCTGAGCACAGCCCAGGATCGTAGGACACACAGGGGCACGGAGATGAGGGCATCGTGACTGAGCCTAGTGCCACCTGCCCTGGAGAGCCTGAGGGGGATGGACAGAGTGTCCTTCCACTGTGCCACTCCCCTCTCTGTGTACCCCCAAGAATAACATGAAGGGCTCAAGAGAGTTGTATGGTTTGCCTTTTGCATGTGGGAAACCCAAGTGTTGGCCTGAGGAAATGTGTGGGAGGGAACATTCAGCGTGTGAGGACTAGATGACAAGCCAGTCAGTTTCCTGCCTATACTCTGTCTCTGTATATGTATCTATGTATCTAAGTATCTACATATGTATCTGTGAAATTATCAATCTGTGTATTTACCTAGGTATCTGTAAGTATCTATGGATCTTGTGTATCCATCTAAGTACCTATGTGTCTATCTAAGTAGCCAGGTGTCTGTCATGTAACTCTGTCTATCTCTAATTAATATTAGGTAAGTTTCATCTGGACATGGGCTCAGCTTGGTTATGAACTATCTCACCAGAAATGCCTTCCAGACACAAAGGCCTCTCTGGACACAAACAGAGGAAGCTAGAGTTGGATCTGGAAGGAGCCAGACTGCCTTGCCGTGAGACCACAGAAATGAGCCCACGGCATGGCCCCTGCTCACTTCCTGACCTGCAAGGCCCTGTCCTCCTACCCACAGGACAAGGACAGTCAAGACAGTGAGAGGCTGGTGATGGACCCCAATCCTACCACCCTCCTGGGCCTCGGTGAGTCGAAACACAGGCGGGAGAACCCCAGGGACAGGGGAGGCAAGACACCAGGAGAGATCCAGGCCCCCGTCTGTCCAGCCCCTAGTACAAGACCTGCTGGGCCCTGGGCGAGAGTCAGTCATGCAGACAATGACTGATTTGTGTCACCTGCACCTGAGCCTCCAGTGGAGGGACCAGGGCCTCTCACCTATTCTAGACACTGAGGTGGGACAGGTCCCATACAGAAATGCCAGAGGAGGTTCTGTTTGGGAGGTGACTGAGAACTAGTGTGGAACCCGCTACAGGGGCAGGAAGCTGCCCACTGGAAGGCAGGCTGATGAGGGTGTTTTGGATGTCACAGTGGGACAAAGGCTTTAGGGACAAAGCCTTTCCCTGCAGCACACTGATGGTGACCCCTGGTTAAGAAGACTGGATGGTGGGCATTTTTCTTATTGGGTGTCTTCTTGCAGTGCTCTGCCTGGGCCAGGTGATCCAGAGGCAGGAGGGTCAGTTCTTTCTACACAATCCCGAATCCCTCTCCCGCCCAAGGGCAGCTCTGACAGAAGTCCTGTGGATTCCAGGAGGGACTGAACCCCAGTTACACCGGAGGAATGTCCCTCCTAAGTCTCTCCTGATGGTTGCAAACACCCATGGGACGTCAGCACTGGTCTCCAGACCCCTCAGAGCCAATAAATGCAAAACTGGACCCCTGGTTCTTGCCCTCTCACACCTGACTCCTCTCCATTCTCTCTCCTCTTTTCTCCAGGAATGTCATCATTCCGGGACAGGTACACACTGTTGTCATTGATTCCCCTTATCTCATCTGCATCCCACCACCCTGGCAGTTTCTCTTCCTGTGGCCTTAAATGCGCCCACATCCATGCTGGGTGCTCTCCTACCAGCCTGAGCTCTCCCCACCACAGCAGCTCTTGGGGCCTCCAGGGGTCTCTCCCAGCCACATCCGCCCTATTCTTTTCTGCCACTGCATTTAGAAAAAACAAACCCAATGACTTTGCTTTCCAGCTGAGACCCTCAACTGGTTGAATGGAGGTCAAATCAGATCCTTTATCAATGTATCTCCTCTGGTTGTGTCTAGCCACATCCTGTCCTGCTGCGTCCCACTCCCTTATCACCAGACACGTGGGGTGTCTTTCAGTCTCTCAAACAGGCTGCACTCACCCTGCACTAGATACTGTCTCACACCCTGGCTTCTCCTCCTCCGGCCCCCAGCCCCCGCCCCAGCCCCTCTGATCTGCTCAGCTGAGCAACTCAACTTCTTATGTGTTCTTACATCTCAGTTCAGACTTCTGTTGCCCAGATGGGGAAGGGTCTCCTTGTTATACCTCTGGGTACTCATCGCAGGTCTGTCTGACCTCAGGTTCTTTCTTCTCACTCCATTTTATCCCCCAGCAACACTGCATATAATGCAGAGCATCTCAGCAGCTTATTTCTCTCGCACGCACAGAGATGGCGTTTCTGTGGAGTTTAATGAGTGACAGCGTTTCAGCCTCAGATTATCACCAGGGATGCAGGGTCCCTCATTCTGCTCTACAACTTTAGTTCCTGGCCACCAGCACTAAGGTTGCCTCTTAAAGCAATATAACTGCCAGGGCTTTGCATAGGTTTGCAGTCTAAATGGCAAAGAAAGGCAGACGTGGAAAAAGATTCTTCAGGATTAATTGCCACCCTGCAAGATGCTTTATCATCAGGATCTTTTCCATCTTATTGTCGCAGACATGGTCACAAGGCTTCATAGAGTTAATTCTGGGGTCACAGAGTGTTGGGTTTTCTTTCACGAGGCACTGTGCCCAGCTAAAAGAGATGCTCTGATTCAAAGGAGGATGCAGAGTACAGATGAGGTGGAGACAACAGCAACAGAAGACTTATTTCCGTCCTATCCTCACAGGGAAGGAAAGGCTATTTCCTCTTAATAGACTCTGAGATCCTGCTCTGCTTCCTCCCAGGGGCCCTTCCCAAACCTTCCATCAGAGCCAAACCAAAGGCTGTGATCCCCAGGGGACCGCTTGTGTCCATCATGTGCCAGGGCCCAGCCGGGGGGGCTGACGTAATCCACCTGCTAATGAAGGATGTCAGGTCTGCATGCAGTGACCAGAAAATCATGTCTCACAGGGTTCATGGGTCAGAGGCCAGATTTTGCATCCGGGCAGTGAGTGAACAGAGTGCCAGGTGTTATTTCTGCCTCTCACAAAGCTGGGGCTGGTCTGACTGCAGTGAGCCCCTGGAGCCAAAAGTGACAAATGAGACCTGTCCACTCCACCTTCAGGTTTGTCCCAAATCCCTGCACCCTGTCCCAAGCTGCATCCTAATTCCTCAGGCTCCGTGACCTCCTGCTGACCCCCAGCCCTGTGGCTCCCCTGCCCTTCTGCACTCATGTCCCTTGGCCTTCACACCTGGCTCAGGGCCCTGGAGCCCTGGACCCATCTGGACACCACAACGGCCTGGACACAGCCCAGCATGGGGCAGTCTGGGAGCTGTCCCTGCAGGGCTGGGTGGGGAGTGCCCTTCCAAGACCAGGTGGGGACAGATGCCTTTCAATGGGACATGAGTCACTCCTTTAAATTTATGTTAAAGTATCCCTTTTCCTGGACCAGACTCTGTGGGGCCCCAGGTCATGTGTCCCCTGGGGTGTGGTCCACCCTCCATTGGGAAAGCCATGTGGTCCATGGGGTCTCCGACCAGGACTAGACAATGGTTTGGGGGAATTTTTGCATGAGGCTGCCAAGGCAGGGTGCGGTCAGACCCTGAGACATCCTGGAGTCAGTGTCCAGCAAGGACAATGAAAGTGAAGTGTGAACAGGAATTCTTCCTTTAAAATTGGATGTTTTCTCTCTCTTTTCTGTTTATCCTGCTGTGACTGAAACCCCATGGGTCAGTGCATGACCAGAGGTGGCCCCCATATTCCAGGCCTGGGAAGGTGTCTACCCAGTTTATTCTGACTCTGTGACCCTTCACTTCCCTGGAAACTGAGGGTGGCACAGTGGCCCTGACTGGGGTGGTCAACCCCCAGGACTCCCTGAGGACCATTCTAAATTACATCCAGTAACTGAAAGGCGTTGATGTAGGAAGATCACTGGCTTTATAAGTGGCACTGAGTGAGAATTCTCTGAATAATCATTGGAAGTTGTGTGTTGTAAATGTTTTTATTTCACAAGAATGATACACTTACATATTTTGTTGGTGAGGGAATATTCTATGCCATAATAAGATAATGTAGGTAAGGAAGGAAGGAAAGGCACAAAAGTGTAGGCTTTGATAGGAGTGTGGCACTCGGTGAGATCAAGTTGTGCCCACTCGGGAGGTGAGGCGGTGAGCAGAGCTGCCCTCGTGTCCAGCACTCAGAAGGAGGCGAGGGGCACCCCACTCAGCCTTGGGTCTCCTGTAGAAAACTTTCAGGGAGCTGGGCACCTTCCTCAGCCCTGACCTGGGGAAGATCAGAGACCTGCACAGAGTAGAAAGACCAGAAAGAACAGAAACCGGCGTGGCTTCTGTTTAAACTGTGGAGGGGGGAGCCCAGCCCACCACATCCTGTGCACTTGCTAGTCTGGCATGGCTCCCGCTTGAGGCGCAGCCCGAAGCATTTTCATCTCCCACATTCATCGTCTGTATGTCCCAGTGAGTCCAGAGAAGGAAGGGACGGGAGGAGAAGGCAATAGTGGGAAATCCTGTCCTGGAGACGTGGCCTTCCACAGCCCAGGGCTGCAGGTGGGAGCCTGTGGGCAGCTGAGCTAATCTCCAGCCCCAGCCCAGGCCAGGCTGCCAAGGCTTACAGCTCAGACAGCACCACGACCCTGGGAGCCTCGGCTTCCGTGAAGGTGGATCGACTGTCACGTGGTCTTCCTGCCAGGTTCCATCAAGGCCTGAGGATCTGGACGCAAGTGGGTGAGTCCACCTGCGATCCCAGTTTGCCTTCCGGGCGGGACACCAAGGTTCTCCCAGCAGGAGGAGTGAAGGGCAGGGCAGTGGGCGAATGCGGATGCCTTGGGAAGGGCTTTGCATTTGGGTCTCCTGGAAACACCAAGAAGCAGAGACCCCTGGGCATTCTAGGATCAGCTTCTGCCCTGGAGACCCCATGGGAGACACTCCCGTTTGGCTGAGCCAGCTGGGCATGCTCAGAAACGGGGGTCGTTGAGCTCTGAGGAGCTACTCTGTGTGAGGGCAAGACCCTGGGCTGCAACTTACAGCCAGGGCCAGAATTCAGCTTGAGAACGTGGCTCTGTCCTTGAGTGTCATGACCCCATCCTAGTCCCAGGAGGTGGACTGGGCAGCATGAGGGCCCCTGCTGGAGTACTGGAGGGATATTCCGAGTATTCTGATGCAGACTCACCTTTTTAAAAAATCCAGATGTAATTGACACGGCACACTGTGTAAGTTGAAGGTACACAATGTGATGATTTGCTGCATTTCCATGCAGTATAATTGCCATTGTAGCTGCCAGGTGCACAAACACCTTTCCAACCCTGATCCTGCCCTTCCCCCCAGCACCCAGCTGGGGGCCCATGTGCCCTCCCTCCTCCAGAACAGCTCCCTCAGCCTCTCTCCCTTTAAGGGGTTTAAAGGGGCTCAATCCCTTTAGGGTTTTGCACTTGCTGATGGGGCACCCTGCCCTCTCCTTTTTCCAGGGATACTGGCGGGGAGATGGGAAGACAATGTCTGTTAACAGCCCACATTCACTGCACTGACTACCTTCCTGGAATTTAACATGTAGCTTGACATTAAATACATGGAGGGGGATTTCAGGCTTCCCATTTTTAATGTGAGGCCACATTGGTGTGACATGGTGCAATGCTTTGCCCAAGAACAGAGGGTTCGTTTCTGGAGCTGGAGCTGAAATTTATGTCAGCTGGTTGCTCAGATCCATGCTCCGCCTTGTGCCATGGATTAAA